>BMAO01032291.1:0-76760 GCA_019973975.1 Trichonephila clavata | reverse complement strand
CTGCAATGCATCACGCAATCCGGATTAGTATTTCACAGTGGCTTAGACGTTTTCTTTTATTGTGGTAAAACAGACTTCTAGTTGGTCAAACATTTTTATCGTGGATTTTGAAATTAAAAATTTTATAAAACAATGCATATTAATGGTTGCCGTATATATTTCACCTGGAAAATCTATTAGCTGGATAAAACAATTTTTATTCAAAAATTTGATGAAAAAATACAAAAGAAGGTTCTGAAATACTCGATAAAAGATTTGGCAAAAAAATATGATAATGTACGATGATTTTAAGTGGAGACTTCAATATTAACTTTGCAGATGATAAAATCTACCACTAATTGAATTTCTAAATGAAACACTTAATTTAAATATGTCCAATGATCGAAGACTCAGTACTACAAAATATAAAACGACGATCGTTGTAGCTTTCGCAATACTTAGGTAAATTTGAATCAGTACATTTTCCTTTCTTACTTAGTTACCATATACGCCTATTGTATCTTTTTAGAACAAAATGAAATGATTGAAAGTACAAAAAGTCTAAGTATTGTTGAAATTAATGATGACAATGATGCAAACAATTAAAATAATGTAAAAAATCAAGTACATTGAAATTTAAGTAAATACAAATACTATCCATAAATAATATGATTGTATATTAATTGTTATTTCAATTGAATTGTATTTATATTTGTCATGGATCTTGTACAGTTCGTAATATATTTGAATAATAAAAAACCATATAAACATGCATATAATTGTTGCTCAAAGTGTCAATGGATGTGTAAACCAGATTAATGTTGATAATTTAGTT
This sequence comes from Trichonephila clavata, assembly GCA_019973975.1. Lineage (NCBI taxonomy): Eukaryota > Metazoa > Arthropoda > Arachnida > Araneae > Nephilidae > Trichonephila > Trichonephila clavata. The sequence continues at coordinate 75,946 of BMAO01032291.1, read as the reverse complement.
CAAACATTGTGAAATTTCAAATTTTAATACTAAAAAAGTTCTAGGTTTTCACTTCTATCGGCAGTCTCTATAACTGCCAATTTTTTTGTTTTGTTTGTAGTTTGAGATGCTGTATGCACTGATTTATACTGTTTTCTTTTTATTGTATTTTATTATGATGTTTTTTTTATAATTGCATGTTATACTGAATTATTGGTAGTCTGGTGAATATGATGGGATGTGTGTGGAGTAGGATATCCCCATTTGAGTATCTCCAAGTAATTTTGACTGGCACTGCAACATGAGATTCTACATTATAATGCTACAAATTCACTTTGCTGCGTCTCTACTCATACTCCAGCAATTTCTCCTGTAATGCTCAGCTCAAACACATCAGTTGTAGTTAGTAACAACCCCCTGTTATAATTTCATTATTCAGTTTCAGCAACTTTTCATTGTAGTTACAGTCATTTTAATAACATTCATGAAAATAACATTTACACTTCTGCCTTTAGAGTAAAATCTCCTTTTTATGCCTCTTAGCTTTAATTCATATGTCACTGAATTTCTTCGTTTTTGGGCTATTCCCATTGCTTTGAGGCATACTGAAATTGCCTTTTAAGTCATTCTGCTAATTTTTGCATTTGACAGGGTTCCTTGTTCAATAATGCCTCTAATTCTGCGACTTCCAGCATTTCTGTTCTTTCTTCAAGTTTCTTATTCTTCTGAAAAATGCCTTTTTTGTAACAAAATCTATCAGTTTTATAACCTTAATTCAGAATTTATTCAGAACATTAGTTATCTACCTTTGATATAATCCAATTCATGTATTTTATGTTTACCTAGAATTATTCCTATCAATTTTGAGTTAGTGTGAAATATTTGAAATTTTGGGATAGTAAAGATTGTTTTGGTAGAATCAAGTCATATTTGATGTATTGATTATTTTTTGTTTCTAGTAAGGTAAGTATTTTGCTTGTTAGTAATGTTTTTTAATTACATGATTTAAAGACATGCATTTGGAAAAAAACTCAGCATTTTAAATTTGTATTTTGTAGCTTATGATCTAGTAATATTTCTTTAATTCTAGGATCGTAAAGTTATTGTTAAATCTATGAAAACTTTTGTTGCAAAGATTGCGATGGAAGAACATGGACACATGGTTTTATTAGCTCTGTTCGACTGTTTGGATGACACAGTATTAATAGAAAAGCATATTATTAAGGTGAATATTAAATATATTTGGCATGTATATAAAATTTTTATTTGCAGCATGCATATGCTAAAACTTTAGCATATTTCTAAGAATTTTTTTTTTATATAATGGATTTTTAATACTTAAGAACTAATATATTTGATACACATATAGTTTTATTATTATTTGTAAAAATGATATTCTATTTAGACCACAGAATATAACAAATCCTGTGGAAAATTTTACTGAGATATGTTTAAAGGGCAATTTTTGTGTCAATAGGATGTGTTAATATATTTTAAAGGGCCGTGGGTAGCCTAGTGGTTTGAGCATCGGTCTCCAGACAGGAAGGCCTGGGTTCGATCCCCGATGCCACCAAATATCCGCAGAGTGCACACGGAGAACGTGCTCGTTAAATCAGTGGGTCTGAATGGTGTCGCCATCTATCGTGTTGTGCCGAGCAAAATCGTGCTGTCACCTTAATGAGGCTCAAAGCTAACACTAAAGACAGGTGTAAAATTCTAGCCTTAGCCGCGATGAATTTCGTGGACATTGATCTGATACTGTCGATCAGGTGGCATAAGTAACAGCAACAACAATATATTTTAATGTATTAAGCCAAAATTTTCCAGTTAACCTTATTCCAATAATACACCTAATTTTAAAGTACTCTTGTTTCCATTCTGACATAAAGTGTCCTAATAAAAGATCTCACTTTGTCTCAATACATCTTTTGTGACTCTTGAGTGGCTTTAATTCTAATCAAGCCAATCTACTGCATTTAAATTACCTTGATTTTAATGGTATAAACTTTATTTAGTGATTTTATGATATAAAGTAGAATAGCTTTACCATTCCTATTTTTCTGCTTTACTTTGTTAATATACCTATTGATTTATAGAGAAAAGGTTTGATTATTTTATTATGGAGTTATTTTTAATTGTGGAAGATGAAGGCTTTTGATTTGATAGATTAAATTGTGATTATTTCCATAATGAAATATAATACATATGCTTTAAATTCATTGTTTTACTCTGTGTAATAATTGATTGAATTCATATGTCTTAGAATGTTTTTAAATTAAGAAATGATTTTAATAGTGATATAAAATATTTTTTAACATTTTAAAAAACTGAATTTTACAAATGATTCATTTTACAGGAATTAGTGAGCCACTTATTAGAATTATCACAAAATATTCATGGAAAAAAAGTGTTGAGTTATTTATTGAATCCCAGAGATCCTCATTATATCCATCCAGATGTAATTAATATTTTAAAGCAAGGAGACGGTAATCAAACTAGGTAAGTTGTTAACCTAAGTGTTTCTTTACTATTTATATTGTATAATAATTTTTTTCGTGTTGCCAAAAATGCATTTGATAAGTAATAAGTACAAAGGATATTTGATGAATAAGAAAGAGAAAACATTTCTTTTTTACCTGTGATTGACGAGTATACTTGTCATGAGAGAAGTTGTAGGATTTTGTGTCATAATAAACATACTCGTCATACTTAAAAAGTAGTGACAATTGGATATTTAAACTGTAATTAAATATCTATATACATATTCTCAAATTTCAAGATGTTTAGAATATTTTGAGGCCAGAGTAAAACAAATAAATTAAAAATGTGAAAAATTTAAGATAAACTCATGCGTCCCGTGTGCACGAGCTGAAGCTACATATAAGTTCGTATAATGAATTCATTTATGTGCAATGATAAAGTTTTTTAGATGTTCACCTAAAAAAAGGGGGAAAGGCAAAAGTCGGAAAGTTGATTTATAGCAGGGTTGCTTCAGGTACGGTATTTAATTTCTCTTGCATTTTTCATGTAGCATGTATGTATCACATGAAATAAATAAATAAATATTAGTAATATAATTCACAATTTTTAAAAATAGACCCATCTTTTTGATCCAATATTTTAATTGCAACACTTACTCTGTGACTGACAAATACATTCATCATTATTTTATTTCTGTGACATATAGTGATGCATTCTCAAATGGGGGCACTGAAGTTAACTAGTTAATAGCACAGTTTTCATATTAGGATTTTTCCTTTCAATTTGTAGATATATTGATGTTTTAAGAAATGTTTACAAAATTTAGGTTTCACTTACATAAATTTTTTTAAATATATATATATTACTCATTTTTTGTATTAAGAAAATGCCTGGTACTTTTTATGTTAATAATAAATTTAAAGGTTTTTATTGTTAAAATATTTTTTTCCTGCTTTGTTATTAATAATAAAAATATATTAGGATAATCAAATAATTATTATTTGATGTTTCACCTTTACATTAAGGTAATCAAATTTAAAACTGAAGTTTTATTCATAATGTAATTTTTTTTCAGTAAAAAGATCCTGAAATTCGAAGTTCAGAGTTAAAATCCATGATTGCTACCCCACTTTTTAGACCTGATAAAATCCAATATAAGTAACCTGTATACTGATAATTCATTTTGCCTTTTTGCATTAGTTATCTTGCAACATACTGTGGGTAAGTAAGGTTATTGTATTTTATTTTAGGAATTCATACTAGATTATAGTTTCTATACAACTAGTATTTTAAATTTGGGTATTTTTCTTAGGTAATAGAAAAGAAGCTTTTCAATCAATTGCTGACTTAGTTGTTGAACCTTACACTACAGAAAATAAGAAACATGCTATAGAGAATCCAGGGTCTCACTTCATGTTCAAAGCAACTTATTGTTCGAGATAAAGAGGAATCAAATGATAATGGTATGAATTAGTTAATATATTTTATAATCAGAAAAGAAATTTTGTGTTACAAATATTAAGTGTAGACATTAAGTTAAAAATAAGTACAATAAAATAATTTGTCACAATATAATAGTAATAAATGTTTTGGTATGCCAAGTGCAAACGATAGATCACAAAATGTTGGTACTAACCATAAATGAAATATTGTCAATTGTAACCTTTTCTTGTCATTCTCTGCTCAGTTTTCAATAGTAAATCAATAAAGTTGTATCTAACAGTAAGTAGCTTTTAATTGCACATATATTGGGTGTAATTATCAAAAGAGTCTGCTTTGCAAGATTTTACCTGGCTAATTGATTAGTACCAATGTTTTTTTTAGCAGAGATAATTAAAAATAATTTTCTTAAAACTTTTGCTACATTTTACTTTTATGCGCGCACCCCCCCCCCTTTTATTTTTAGAGATATTAAAAATGCCCCCCCCCCTTTAATGTGATGGTTAAATTTTCATATTTATATGAAAGTAAATATAGATAATTATTTTCTTGAAAACATACTGGTGCTCATTAAAAAAATATGCTTCCTTGTGGAAGAAATTTTTCTTCTATATATATTTTTTAAACGATGATTGAATACTTTTGCATTTATTTCATGTGGTCAACATTATCCCTTTTATCAAATATATTTTTCACATTTTTTTTTTTTTTTTGAGAACATATTGTGTGATCTTGAGATTTTATTTTACAGCAGTGATTCAAAATAGTTAAATAGATTCGAAAGGGAATAGACAGTTATTGAAAAGTAAATAAATTGATTGATATAAATTTAAATCTTTAAATAATACATTTAATGTAAGATTATGACCATTTATTGATGTACGACTTTTGTTAATTAAGAATAATTTAAAAAAAAATAAGCATTTTGAAGAAATTAAAATTTTTCCACTAATATTTAATAATAACATATTCCAATATTATAACTTGTTAGAAATAACTTGCATTTTTAGGAAGTTATTGAAGATTATTTTGAATTTTTAATATTCATTGTATGGATGCAATTAATGTTTTTTCAGTTTCATAACTCTACTTAAATAATTCCTTATTCCAAAGTAATACATTCAGAATATTTAAAAGTTTGAAGATTAAAAATTTTTAAAAAGAAAATTATAATGTTTGTTTTACTATATACTTGTTTTTAAAGATTTTACTAAATTTTAAAAGGCTGAAAATATTTTGATTTTTAATGAACTGAAATATGAAATTGTGTAAACCAATTATATCATTGTGTAAAAAGGATTAGAAATATATAATTTTAATTGTCAATAAAGACTTACCAAATCTATTAATGTTTCTTTATGGCTTCTTTTTATGAAATGTATTTTTTGATTTCTTCTTAAATGAATACTCAGAAGTATTATATATATCCATCTGTTTGTTTCCAAAATATCAATGATATTTTAAAATCTTTTGTATTTAAGCATTTAAATCTCTCTTGTAGAGTTTATTAAAAATAAAACATTTACACAATGTAATGTCCTCATAACTTTGTACTTCTGAGTATTAATCTTAAAAAAATTTATGTGTTATAGCTGTTTTTGTTTCAAGGCTATTTTCTCCTAAACACTAAGGATTTAAGTTAAGCTAATTTCTTTTTTCAAATTGAAAAACTGCCCAGTATCTGAAATTGCCTTTTTATTTCTCTGTCTTATGGAATGTAGCGAATTTTATTATATTGTCCATTTATGTTTCAATTTTTTCTGTATGTAATATGTTCCATGCTTTTTACTCATAAGTGGTAATTTTAAATTATGTTCAGCTTTACCTGTTAAAGTAAAAAAATAACTTTAAAAAAATGTTTGGAAGTTTTTTAGATGTAGTTGAAAAATGGACATAGGTGTTATAACCATACAAACAATATTAAAGTTTATGGATATTTTTTCATCTCAGAAAGTGTTACAAGAGTTTGAAAACTTCTTTAAGACACGAGATGAAAACAAACTAAAATTTTTTCATCGTGACACTTTTATATAACATTTATATATATATATATTTCAGTGAAATTTAGTGAAGTCTTAATTCAGACAGTTCCAAAATTGGTTTTTAAGTCTTGGATGGATTGCAACAGAGGAGCTTTTCTATTAGTTGGGTTAGTATTTTGTAATATATTTTTAAAAAAACTTTTTAAATCCATATGAAGTATTAAATGCATTAAATTATTTATATATATTTTTTGCATTTGTAATAATTTGTTTCCTGAAGTTTCAGCAGGATTTACTGATAATACTTTTTAAAATGTTATGTATTTTATATGTTTGTGAAAACATGTTAACAATTGTACTTCCTGCTATATGTATTTCATTTTTTAACTTGTATTAAGAAATCACAAATTTGTTTTGAATATTATTGATGCTTATTTATAAATGAATTTATTTTTGTGTTTAGAAATATGTAATATTATATATATATATATATATTCCATTAAAAAATATGTAAAGAATTCGGAAAAAAAATCTTGTCATCTCTTTAATTTATGCATGCATTTCAACTTTATCATATTGCAAATATTTTAATAAAATCAAAATAATGAAAAGCTTACTCTAATCAACTACACATGTCTGATTTTGATAGCTGTATAAAACATCAAATCTTTAACTTGTCATACGTGTGTCCAGAAATTGATACTTTTAACATGTCATTGTCTTTTAACAGAAATTGATACTTTTCAATGATTCCATTGTAAAAATCCAATGTTTACAAATTATACAATTATTACAAAATTCATATTTACACTGAATTTCATTGTAGCTGCACAATTATAGCAAGTAAACAAATTATGAGATTACTCATAGTTTGCATTAGTTTCCTGGGACAAAAACTACAAATTATTTTGTTTTTGGCAGTCAATGTGTTAAAACAATTTAAATAGAATTTTATGTGATAAGTATGTATATATATATACTAGCTGACCCGGCCACGCGTTGCTGTGGCTAAAGTTTTCGTTATATTACATTATAGTAAACAATCTAAGAGGAACAATAAGAGAACATCAGTCACGGAGTCCACTATGCTTTTTCACACAGATGGTATTTGTAAAAAAATATGGTGATCTCCTTATTTGACTTTCTACTACTATAACCCTTTAGTACAATGAAATTATTTACGAACAAAGACGAAAATGTTGATGTTGGTATACAAATTCACTGGATTGAGATTTGAAGGGGAAGTACGTTGAACACAATTAATTAAAATGTTCTTACACTTGATATTAAGCAGAAATCAATAGGTACAAAATAAAAATTTATCAGATTTATTATTTCCATTTAATTTTATAACAAATATAAGTATATTACAGTATAATACAGTAAATAACATGTGACGCTTAAACTCATGAATGAGGTAGGCAAGGCAGACAGTCTTAAACTTTTAAACATTAATATCTATTTTTTTTAATATCTATCTATCTATTTTCCAATAATATCACAATTGCTCTTTCCTCTGCTTGTTCAATAAAATTATGCAGGCACCGAGTCGTCACGCGCTCTTCACAATCGCCATAAAATAAATTTGAAGAAATTTCGGATTGTTATCAGGCATTGGCATCAGTGATCCGATTTTATGGTACACCTGGCCTTGAATTTTGAATGTAGTTTCAAAATTACGTCCATCGGATGCACGATCGCAAATTTTAGTTGCCCCAAATGACGTCATTTGGAAGCAAGAATTAAATTTGCGTATCTTACGCAAAAATAATTTGGAATCATCTGAATTGCCAGTAAGAAGGGATAATAAAGGCTCCGGCGGAGCGGGTAGAGGTGACAGCACAACTTTTCCTGATGCGCAGCACATGCCGGCTGCTTCATTCCGAAATTTCAATGCCTGACAATATTGACATACTTTATCCATTCCACCGATAGCAATTTTTGAATGCGCTGAGTAGTTAATATCTGGTGCATATTCAAAGGCAAGCCGAACGAATGATGCACGTGTTAATGAGCGGCTGATCCGTTGTCTTTGTCGATCTAGTACTCGTACTGTAGCTATGTTTCGTTCTCGTGCCGCTCTTGTTCTCGTAATATTCTGTTGCAGACGTTCGTCACGCTGTTCTTGAGATTCTTGTGCACGACTTTCTGCAGTCCTGATTCTTTGAGCTGCATTTGTTGTTTCGATTTGTTCTGGTAATTGCTGAGCTCTTTCAACACGTTTGCGTCGTGACCCTTTGCTGCTCGCGTTGTTGAGGTTAGATTTTTTCGGTGGCATTTGACTGAAAATAATAATTTAATCGTTTAAATATTAGAAAGAGAGAACTGAAAAACATGTTATCATAGCACATTGAAATAATAAGTGCAAAATAATTTTCAATGGAGGTTAAATAAAAATAATATAAAAATTTTTGTACAATTATTGAAAAAGTGTGGGGAGCTTTGTGCCATTTTCTCATTGATATATTAATTAACTTTTATAAAACTATGTGATATTACTTACATGTATAAATTGAAATTATTGTTCCTGTGCTCCTACTGTGGTTATGTCTCGTTCTCCTGCTGCTCTTGTTCTTATGATATTCTCTTGAAGACGTTCGTTACACTGTTCTTGAGATTCTTGTGCATGACCTTCTGCTGTCCTGATTCTTTAAGCTGGATTTCTTGATTCAATTTGTTCTGCCAACTGATGGGCTCTTTTAATACGTTTGCGTCATGCCTCTCTGGTTCTCGCGTTGTTGAGGTTAGAATTTTTCGGTGACATTTGACTGAAAATAATAAATTAATCGTTTAAATATGAGGAAAAAAAATTGAAAATCATTCTAATTAACTTTTATAATTATGTGATAATACTGACATGTACATATTTGAATTATAGAGTTCAAATAATTATTTCAATAAGAATTGAAATACTAATTTAATCGTTTAAATATAAGAAAAAAAATCTGAAAAACTTGTTATCATAGCACATTGAAATAATAAGTGCTAAATATTTTTTAATAGAGGTTAAATAAAAACAATAAAAAAAAATATTTGTACAACTATTGAAAAAGTGTAGGAAATTGTGTATCATTTTTGCATTGACATTTTAATTAAATTTTATAATTATGTGATAATACTTACATACATATATTCAAATTAAATTATTCAAGTTTTGATCAATGAAGCACAAATAAGTGAAAAACAGGATTAATTTCACTGTATTATCTTCATTATAATATGAATGCAATTTACACTTCAGTCTAAGTAACACGTGGCCGGATATGCTAACACCAAAAATTTAAAAAGTGGAAATAATTGAATTATACGGTATTTCGTTCACTACAAAATAAATTTAATTAATTTTATAGCGTCAACAACACGTGGTAATTATGCTGTTAACATGTAGCTTATATGACACGTTCGTAGATTTACCATAGCAGCGCCATCTATTGATTACTTACTCAACCCAGTCGAAAGATATCGACATCTGTTAGAATCATTTGGAGTTAACAGATAATTGTGACTGTCAAATAATAACAGACAAATAATTAGCAATAAATTAAAATTGCGACTATAATTTGAGATTTAAACTATCCTATCTCTCAAGTTGGATCGAACTGCACATGGTGTGCAAATTTTATTATAATCGGTTAAGTGGTTCAGGAGTCCATTGAGGACAAACATTGTGACACGAGATTTATATATATATAGATATATATATGAAAAAATAACAAGACAAAATAATACAACCAACAAAGCTAAGAGATAGAAACCAGATTCTAAGAAACTATATATATATATATATATCTTTGAATTTTAGCAGGAAATTTTGGAACAATCTAGAAATACGCATATAATCAAAAACTGCAACAATTTAGAGCCACACACTTAAAAAGTTATTTTCAAGTCATTCCCTGAAAGATATCAATATATCTTTCCCTATATATATATATTGCTTCGTTTTAAAATAAATTATACAGTTCTCTTTAGATTTCTATAATATAAATATTATTTATTTCATGTAATACAGCAATATAAGATACTGATAAAAACATGTTATGATTTAAGAACGCAATACACATAAACTCGAAACTAACATTCGAAAGTAAAGAAATTTAATCTCAGGGCATCTTTGCTCGATGATATGATTTTCATGAAAAATATAACTCCCCGATTCAATGCAAATTCGTAGACGAGGCATATTCCTAAGTCTACATTCCTTAGTCGAGATCCTGTATATTGCATCTGATAAATAATGCAATTTTGTAAGGCATGAAGTTCGTATTGGGTTACAAAGCTATCGTACTTTTCGATCATCTAAAAATTTTATCATTGAGATCTCTGTGCCCTTTATACAGGCACTTTTAACAGAAATGTATCTAATATATTTTAAATTTATAATATACTTGAATGTAATTGAAAACAACCCACATATATGAAATTCATGTTTCGGAAAATATCTACTGATTTGTATTGAAAAGCTTCATTTTCTTTCTATCATTGTGAAACAAGGATTTTGATATAGATGGTGTTCATTTAAGATTGAGAATGCTCTTAGAAAGATCAATATATAATATTAAAATTTATAATTGTTGTGGTTGAAACAGTTTTTATGGATATTAGAAGTTTTACAACTTTTACTGCAATTCCAGATGATTCTTTCCTCTAAATCGGTCTTCCTTTTTCCTTGAATTTTATTTCATGGAAGAATACTAGATTAGACACAATAAAATGAGACTAAGTGTGTATCTTGAAAATAGAGTGGAGTTGGCAACAACTGTTTTGGGGATGTCATCCCACACAGTTGTTGCGTCAACAAAAGAGTCCACGTTCCCATCCTCTATCCATGCGGCCAGTTTCAACTTAACCGATCACGCCAGTTGGGAGTATTGAGTCATTGTGTGAACACGTGCAATTGCATTCTGTCGAAAACATGTCTAATGTAAAAACCGAACAGCGAGAGAATCAGCATCAAGTTTCTTGTCAAACTTAAGAAACCAGCCACACAGAAACATTTCAAATGTTAATATAGGCTTATGGTGATGCAACTTTGTCTCTTGCACGTGTGTTTGAATGACATAAGTGGTTTTCGAGGGGAGAGATTTCGAAGATGACGAATGTGATGGGCACCCAAGGTAAGTGACTACAGACCAAAACCATGCCAAAGTTCATGATGTGACCTGGGGTGGGAGTTTAAGTGTTCGTGCAGGTGCGGAGTTGGTTAAGGTGTACAGGAAGATATTCGATATATTTAACTGCCAGAAGATTTGTGCGAAGGTTGTTTCAGAAGTTCTGTCCGATGACCAAAAACAGTGCCGTAAAGACGTGTGTATGGACGTGTTAGAACGCAATGCAAGCGAGCAAAATTTGTTGTATAATGAGATGAGACATGGAATTTCACCTATGACCTAAAAAGTAAGCCCCAGACGAAATAGTGGAAGCCTCCAGGATCCTCAAAACCCACCAAAGGACGCATGCCAAAATTAAAACTCAAGGCAATGTTAATTGTCTTCCTCGACATTAATGGAATTGATACGATTGAGTGGGATACCTGCGATCAGACTGTTAACCACAGACTTCGTGAAAAAATTAGGGGGGGGGAATAGCCACAGTTGTGGAGTGATAGGTGGCTTTGCACTAGGAAAATGTACCCGCTCACACGGCTCTATCTGCCAAGCAGTTTCTGACCACATTACAGTGATGGGGTATTCTCTTTATTCACCTGATTTGTCTTCATGTGACTTGTTTTCTACAGTTACATCTTGCTTAAAGGGAACCTTTTACGTCAGTTGAAGAGGCTCAGGCAAAAACGGAGAATCTCCTGAAGGGCCTTCCAAAGCCTTCGTTCCAAAACTGTTACCAGCATTGGCAGCACCTAATTCAGAAGTGTGTGATTGCTGAAAAGAACTACTTTGAAGGTAAAGTTGTCACAGAGAACTGATTCTATATGTACAATGATTTATTGGACCAGTCTCGTTTTTTGTGTGTGTGTCACACCACGTAAATCACCTTTTTACATATATGTACCCCTTACTGCCTTTTACCCTAATCTAATTTTCAGATTAGTCTTGTTTGTTCCTGTATTTTATTGCGGATATATATTGGTATTTATGTAAAAGAACTTTTTGAAAATGAAAACATGATGCTGTGATTTTACTGAAAAGTTATATTATTTAATAAGTACTTACTGAAGATTCTTTTTCTTTTCTTTTGAATGTATTAAAATAATATAGTTATAATATTTAGAGATGCAAAAAAATATTTTAAATTTATAAGTATCACTCTCTTGTCACACAAAAATTTTATCGAGGATTCTTATATTCCGCTTGTTTAATTCAACGTACGGGGAAAATTAACGGATAAATATTTAATAACATAAAACAAAACGGCTGTCATCTGACTTTCCAAATTAGAAAGCAGAAATAATTCAATAATCCACTCCACTATCGTATTTTTAGAAATGAAACATAAATCGATATTATATTTCAAACAGACACATGACTGAGTGAATGCTAATTAAAATTACGCCTGCTTTGATGAATTGATAATTAATTTGGCGTAACTTATTAAGTGCTTAATTATTTCAAAAAAATATGAATACATTCATCGCTAACAGGGTAATTACGAATTATCGCAACCTATTGGCGACATTATGTGAAACAAAGCACATGATTGCTTTGAGCTAACGAAATTATATCATTTAAATCTACAAATTAGTGTTTAGTTGTTTTTTTTTAATTTATTTGAATTCTGTACGCTATATATATATATAGTGAGCTGGATATCGGATAAACTTTTCTTTCTTTATAAACTATTTCGAGATACTCGTATTTGTTATATGTACATATTTTTTACATTTTGTTGAAACACATTTTTAATAACAGTGTATTTACAACTTCCTATTTAAAATCTTGATGCAATACCTATATATTTGCGATTAAAACTCATTTAATATTTTGTATGCCATTTGCAAAAAGTGTTGAACTCTTAAAATTAAATACATATATGCATATTTCGAATACTTTAAGCCCCTTAAAACGATGAATAGATTTAAAAAGCTTTCAAACGAAATAGAAGAGAACAATGAGGTCGAATAAACTTTTTAATGAAAATGGCCTTATTGAAAATAAACTAAATGAAACGAATAAAGAATGCAGTGACTAAATTAAGTGAATGAATAATACGATTGAAAATTTTCTCTCAAAGTTCATATAGATAAAAAAAATAAAGTTTGTATAAATAAAGTATTTTTTAATTTATTGATTATTGCATTATTTTCATTTATAAGTTATTAATAATACATAAGCAGCTGTAAAATAGACTGAAATTATTTTGAACTTTACAGCCATTGCAAGGATACTATTGTTTTCTAAGTTCTATTTATTTAATTTTAATTTTGATGTGGCATATGGGAGGCAAAAAAAGATTAATATTAGGATGAATTGCTACTACTTTGTATTTTCTTATTTCTTGGATTATTTCTTTAGTTTCCTATTATAATATATTTAATTTATCTATTTATATTATTTCATAAATGTTAAGAGAAACATTGTATAAATTTCAGCTATTTTTATATTTTTTAATTGCTTTAATTATTTTATTTTTGTAAAAGATGACTGAGTATAGATATTTGATTAATACTTTAACTTAAAGGAATTTCATTTTAATCGTGAAATAAAGTTTTACTAGGGCAACTCGAGTGTTTTAGTGTAAAATATTGTTAAAGCTATGTTTATTTATTTGCTGCTTAAAAAGAAGAAAAAAGACCAAATTTTTCCAAAATAATTACTAACAATATGTTAATGTACAGTGGTGACGAAAAGTTCTTAAATACTCATTTTTTTTTTTTGTCTAACTTTTGAGTTTGACTTAATTTTACATTTTGTAATTATCGCACTTTCTAATCTATTTTCATTGATTTTTCATGCTGATTTCAAATTTGCTTGTAGATTTTATGCAAATTAAAAAGGTTTATCGATATTTTAGAAAAACAATGAGGAAAGAGGAACAAGGGCATTGTAGTGTAATAAATTATTGCTTTTTCAACCAATGATATACTCCATTATTCCAACCAATTAGAGAGCATTTGTGACAAAGGGTTGAAAGTAGAATGTGCAGAGTGTTTTAGTGCATTTAAAGCAATTCTGTGGTGCAATTTGAAGTGTCTTATAATGAAAGTTACAAAATAAAACTTTTAAAGAAAGAAGCTTATTCTATGCGCCAAATTGTTGCTGAAAAATTGGCCTTTCAAATATCTGAGAATGTTGAAAAAATATCATGAAAGAAATTCTATTACAAACAGGAAGCCATTCTTACGATCCGAGAAAAACAACTTTACGTGAATACAAGGTACTGTGCACACAATCTCAATTTAAATAAATGGCTTAATTAACCACAAATTTTGAAAAAATGAATTTTGATATCGAATATGAATGCGTGTCCACGAATTGTGAGAGGAAGACTGCTGGAAATTGGATAACAAGGCTTCAAAGCTCTCCCAAAATCTTTTCTCACTGATTATCGTGGGCAAAGGATCTTTCATTATGGACTGTTAAAGACATATAAAAGGTAATATTTGTTGATGAAAGTCAGTTTTTTTTAGTTCAGGTACCAAACATAGTGCCTATGTAAGACGAACACTCAAAAAGAATGCAGACGTCAGTATCTGAAGCCCACAATAAAGCATCCGACGGAAGTAATGATATGAGGCTGCATGCATTCCTGTGCTTTTAGAAGATTTTACACAGCGAGAGGAACTGAGAAAACCAAGGAATTCTACAAAAATAATACAGAATAATACAAAATTAATTGCAATAAACAGTGGGAAATCTTTTTGAAGATCACTTACAGCTTTATCAGGATAATAATACTTCTTGTGACTGTACAAATGCTGTCCAGAAATGGCTGAAGGACAGTACTGTTAACAGTATGAACTTACCAGGACAGTCTTCAGATCTTAATCCGATAGAAAACCTATGGTATAGCATAGGTTCCATATTTTGAGGAAAAATTCTTCAAACAAACGCAAGTTAATATTGCAGATTTAATATTTCTTTCAACCACACACACACACACGTCTGAAAGAACTTCTTGTGAAATTATTGTATTCCATGCTCAAAAAAGCTGTAGAGCCGTAATTAAAGCAAACGGATGTCCCATTCAATATTGACGTTAAAATATATAACAATCATGTAATTTTCAAAGGCAGTGTCAAAAGGATCGTGCTTGTAAAGTATTGCATTATTCTACTATACATATTATATTTTTCTATATTATGTTATTTTGTACATGCTGTACAATCTCGTGTCCAGGCAACTCTACTGTATATCTCTACGGGACTAAAGAAATAGAGACATATTTGAAATCAGCAATAAAGAAATTAATTAAACTCAACATGTAATGTTTACGATAGTACTATAATTTCAAAAAGGAAAATTAGGTCAAACTCAGTATTTTGAGAAAAGACCATGTTGGTGTCATTAACTTACTATTCCTCGGAATCAGCAGACGGCTGTATTACGCTTTTTTATAGTGACCACATCAAATCTCTTTCTTTTCAAGAAGGCTGAAAAGTCTTTCCAGAGTGTCATAGGTGCGAGGCTGATTAGGCCTCCCCCAATCCTATTCTTAATTGCTTGAATTTTAGTGTTGACGAAGTCTTAGGAATTCCTATTTTATTTTCGGATTTTTTGGCGATTTTTGGTTTTACGGAGATAATGTGTAGCTAAGTTACACCATCTGGGATAAGAAACAACAACATCAAACTTAAAATTAGACCAAAAAAATGGATAGACAATGTACAATTCGAAATTAAAAAATCATTCATTATTTAAATAAATTAATTATTCATTATTTAAAATATTTAAAAAAAGCTGCATAATTTTTTAATACAATCTATGCTGGTACTTTATATACTACTCGATACAATAATATCAGACACTGTTTAGAATTTAACTTATGCTTAAAGGTATTATCTCGATAAAATGCTCAAGTATTTGTGGCATTTTATACTTGGATAATATACACTTTGCTTTAAAAAATGAAATTGAACATGAAGTTTTTAACAAACAGAAACAAAACTCCGATGAAAGTTAACTATTTTTTATATAAGAATCTGATTTGGTATCTTAATTGAAAAAAATATTTAAAAAATTTATTTTTATTTATTATTTTTTTTTTAAGAAATCCCAAAAATATTTTAAATTTTTCTTAAATTAGCCTCTTTTTCAACATCTTTAGGTAACAAATCTGTAGCAGCTAGCTTTGAAATTTCCGTTAGGTAGTTTACAAAATCTTTCTATTAATCTGAATTTGTTAGAATGGAACTTAAAACACGGTAGTACAATTCTCGTCAAATATTTTCATAAACATTTGGTAATATATCGATTTTTTTTAGACTTTGGGGACCATGGTAACTAATTGTTCAGTTTAAAGAGTTTAAGGAGTGAGTATATTCAATACAAGTCGTCAAGATGTGCGATGAAAATAATCATTTAGTAAAAAAACGGTAATCCAAATTAGGTATACAAAACAATATATTTTATAAATATATTGTTGTCAGATACTAATATTACTATAATGAAATGAGGCTGAAATTTCTTTTGAAGAATTTCTTAATAATAATAATGTGAATAATGTATTAGTATGAATAATGCGTAACACAGTACTATGCAAATTTATTCATATTGTTTCACACCAACTATAAATGTAAAGCTTAGAACAACTAGCTTTTATCTTGAATGACACATTTTATTTACATATTTTGCATTTACATAAATGATTATGAAATTGTTAATCAAAATTTGATCGTGCATGATAAATTCGAAAACACGGTACTGCACATAACCCAACATCGCAATCTAAACAGTAGAATATTGTTTCTCTTATTATCTTCTTTCCTTTACTGTCTCTCTTTCAGCAGCAAATAATACACTGTCGTATTGGACTAGTTTCTTTTCTTTTGGAGAAATGTTGTAAAAAAATGCCTTTCAGAAAAGCGTGAAGAAGGATGCTCAGCAGAATAATGTCCACTTTTTGCAGAAAATTCCACCAAGTAGTCCTTTTCAATTTTTCGAAACCATAAGAAACACATGTGAAATAATTCGGAAAAGACCAATTGCGCAGTGCAAATTTTCAGTGTTTGAGCTACACTTGGGATTGGTCAGGATGGTAAGTTTCACCTGTTCAAACTCAGCTCGGGAAAATGCGAGAAGGGTTAAAGATAAGTACAGTAGAACGTCGTTTATCCGTCGGACCAAAGTCCGGATACATTTTTCAGTAGTGCAATGCTCAACAATTGTTTTGCGTGAGGTCAAAAATGAAGGTAAAATACAAGATGAGGGACATTTTGGGAATTTCAGTGGTGTGATTTGGTAAACATCTGCGAGGAATATTAGGTCAGTTTGTTTCTAAGTGAGGGGTGCATACGTGCTTTTTTGTTGAGTTTTGTTGATGTAGAAACCAGTATGACATACGATGGAGAAGACTGTGGATTTCAAATGCTAAATGATGACGAGATAGTGACTTCCGTGGAAGAAGTATCCGACCCTGTCGACGATGAAACGGATAAAGACGAGGACAACATCAACAACGAAAGTAGCAAGGGTCCATCAAATGCTGATGCGTTTTCTGCGTCAGAGACATCTATGGAGTGGTACGAATAACAATTAGACTGTTTTCCTACTCAACTACTGCTGCTCCAGAGAATCAGAGACCTTGCAGCGAAGAAACAAATGTGTACAATGGTACAGCGAAAAATAAGTGATTATTTTCCACAATAAAGGTAAAATTGCGACATTTTGCACCTATTTTGCTTTTTCTTCAAGCACGTTTCTCCCATGTGATGATTTTCAATATTCGTATAGTGTCCAGTTTTCATATACTGCATGGTACGCATTCGGTTTCGGTTATCCGAACAATCGCGTATCCAAACGGTGTCCGGTCCCAATTGATTCGGATAAACGACGTTCTACTGCAATTCTTTTTCGTACGGAACGTATGTAAAAGCGACGATTATGTGTTTACTAAGGTGCACTAATTTCATTCATGTATGTTTTTAATTTTTAATCATTTATAACATAAATAAGTAGAGCATTGATTAAAACAATGAAATATTTTACGCTCTTTCAGGGCACAAAAACTCGCAAATTCAAAGTCAACACAAGCCATTAAGTTTGACACGAATTGACTAAACCTTTGAATCTGACAACTATCTAACGCAAATTCCTGGAACCAAAGCGTCTGTGTGTGCTTTGAAATGAATTTGAGTTATACATTCCTTCGGTTAATCAGAGTGAGTAAGGAGCTTTATTGTGTCTGCATCAAATTCTGTCTGATTACAGGAAATCAATTGAACCATTCAATTAAGGTAATTGGGTTGCAAATTTATTTCAATTCGTTGGTTACGTATACATGTATATGGTATTGTTTTTATGTTTTTAAGGTTAAGTGAAGTTATTTCACACACCTACATTTAAGTTGTTTTAGATAAATATAATTCCCTCTTATTAAATATACAACATTTTGTAACATCGTATGCAGAAGCAAAATACAATGTATTCATCGTATGAAGATGCTTTTTAATTATTAGGTGTACAACTTTGCTTCCGCCGTTTTGTAATAGATGGCTGTAGTGGTAAGTGGTAGTCGAAATAAATAGATCGTAGATAGCCTACAATAAGCTTAGGTATTTGTAAACATAACGCCATCGAAATATTAGTCGATTTGTTTCGGCATCATAAAGTTATTCTCGATTAAACATGTCAGCTTACGAGCCAAATTCTCGTCATTTGCGGGAGGTTTTAATTTTCTGCTTTGATATGAAGAAATCTGCGGTTGAGGCTCATAGAATGCTCTCAGATACCTATGGTGAGGCCACTATTAGTGAAAGAATGTGCCCAGAGTGGTTTCAACGCTTCAAGAACGGTGATTTTGACGTCGAAAACCAGCATGGCGGTGGAAGAGAGAAGGTTTTCGAAGATGCAAAATTGGAGGCATTACTTGATCAAGACTCGTGTCAAACGCAACAAGAATTGGCAGGATCATTAAGAGTGACGCAACAAGCCATTTCACAAGGCCTGAAAGTCATGGGAATGATTTCAGAAACAAGGAAATTGGGTGCAGTACGAGTTGAAGCCGAGAGATGTTGAACGGCGTTTGTTTGCTTGTGAACAGCTGCTTGCAAGGCAAAGACGGAAGGGATTTCTGCATCGCATTTTGACTGGGGATGAAAAATGGGTTCATTACGATAATCCCAAGCTCAGAAAATCATGGGGATATCCCGGCCATGCTTCCACGTCGACGGCCAAACCAAATATTCACGGTTCCAAGGTCAAGCTCGGTATTCGGTGGGACCAGCTCGGCGTAGTGTATTATGAGTTGTTAAAAACCGACTGAAACAATCGCAGGCAATCGTTATCGAACGCAATTAACGAGCATTGAAAGACAAACGGCCGCAATACAAAGAGAGACATGATAAAGTGATTTTACAGCATGACAATGCTCGACCCCCGTGTTGCGAAAGTGGGCAAGACATACTTGGAAACGTTGAAATGGGAAGTCCTACCCCACCCGCCGTGTTCTCCAGAAGTTGCTCCCTCGGATTATCACTTGTTTCGATTAATGGCACGCGGCCTGGCTGAGCAGCACTTCCGGTCTTATGAAGAAGCAAAAAATTGGATCGATTCGTGGATCGCTTCAAAAGATGACCAGTTTTTTCAACGCGGGATTCGTACGCTGCCCGAAAGATGGGAGAAAGTAGTGGCCAGCGATGGACAATATTTTGAATCATAAATGTATAACCAGTTTTTTACAATAAAGCCTCGAATTTCGGAAAAAAACGGCGGAAGCAAAGTTGTACGCCTAATAATAATAAATAAATCTTTTCATAAAAGAGTGAATTAAAAATAATTTCCTTTACAACTTGTAGAGAAAATTATTTTCAATTCACTCGGGTTTGAAATAGATTGGTTGCATTTAGTAATTGCAATATCGAGCGGACCAAAAGTTCGATACTGGTATTCGGTATTTCGTAGATCTTAATACCGGGATATCGGTTTTAATATCGATAGGAGAAATTTTGGAAAAAGAAGGAAAGTATGGCATTTTTTTTGTTTTATTTTCCAGTTTTATTAGAAACTGAATATCGCAAAATGAAACCAAACCGAAGTATTATCAACTAATATTCTGTGTTCTTTAAAGTTATTCTTATTCATTATTATGGTTATTATTTATGAGCATATATATAATGAATCTGAAAAAATATTGTTAACCCTAAAGTATGCTATTTAAATACAATGTGAATAACAAACTCAACAATTTAAAAAGTATCCAAATATTGCGCACTTTCTTCACAACTACAACCTTGTTATCACAGATACGAATGCCAGACTACGGACTCTGCGCGGGTGTAATATCTCTCTGAGCTCTAATAGGATAGTTTTGGCCCTCCTCCTTGGATGATTCACATATTTTATCACTTTTCTTGATTGTACGATGCAACTTTATATTCACAGTCTAATTAATTTCGTTCGTTAGGGAGACATTAAAACAAAAACGTATACTATGTTGCAATGTTGTCGATCCCTGAGAGAGAAGAGACAATTTAAAAAAAATTCTAGTAAATACCTAAAAAACGGTATTTAAAAATGTGAATACCGGTATTACAAAATTGTACAAAGAGCTCAAATACCGGTATTCAGTATCCTGATATACCGGTATTTTGAGCCCTATTTGCGTTAATCTTTTACCCTGTAACCCTCAAGTAACCCCAAAGTGATAAGAAAATCCCAAAATTATAAATTAAAAACTGCATACGTATATTTTATACGAAATTCTTATTTTAATGTGTTGAAAAGCCTAATTTAAGAGAAACAGTGCACAGCCAAACAAAGAATATATTTTTGTTAGAGCAGCACTGAACGTTACTTTATTTAAAAACGAATTTAAAAATTATAATCTGTTACATATATATAGTTGCTGTAGTTGAACTAGTTGACTCACATATAAATTAGAATAATTTCTTTAGTTGGCATGTGAGAGTGACAAATGTAATATTAAAAATAATACAATATTCCATAGCTGTTGTAGTTTATCTATTTAAAATTAGAACAATTTTTTAACAAGTGACAAACATAATGTTAAAAATAATAGCTTGTTCTATAACAGTTGCAATTTACGTGTCTAAAATTAGAACAATTTCTTTAATCAGCATACATGGCTGACAAATAAATACAAAAATTGGAATTATCTTTTACATATACAATTAAAAAAGTCAAAATATTGTAAGTTTTATACTTCACTATTCTCTAATTAAAAGCATAAATTTCAATCAACAAACTTTTCAGTCATTTCTGAGATCTTTTATGTTCACTTATGTTCCAAACAAGTATTTTTTCTTACATAAATTGAATAATTAACCATATTAATGCCATATCTCCTACAAGTAATCTTATCCTAAAATGAGCTGTTTAATGCTTGTAATACGTTACCAAAGCAAATGATATGTGTGTGTTAGAGGTTTCTCTCTAATACCTCAATTTTAATGAACCTGCTGAAAGTTTTCGACCACTCAAATGTTTGCCTCAGAAGATAAATCGACAAAATTTGATTTAGAAGCCCAGAGTAAACACAGCGTTTGCCCTAAGTTCCCAGACAGCGTGAAGACCAGAAGTAGCATATGCACTTGAGGTACCAATTAGGACACATGATGTACGTTTACCATCCGACACCCACCGAATATCCACCAATACGATGATTGATATTTCCCGAGGATATGCTACGTATCAAAATATTAGGAAAATATTGGAAATGTCGTAATCCTGACTGTTATGCTTGAGATTGAATTACTGAGAGAAAGATTTCGAAGTGATTGCATTCCTGGGATTGAAAGTTGGTTTGAAGTTCACGCTTTTTAATTCGTTTCTTGCTGTATAGATTTGTTTGAAATTTGTCTGTTGCAATTTGATGTTAAAATATTAGGTGATTAAATGTATACCTTAATAACGTTTTACGGCTATTAAATTTTTTTCTGTTAAATTGTATTTCAGTTTAATTGTTATCAGTGAATATAATATTCGCGCGAATGATCCTAAAATAGTTTTGAGGAGAAAAATAAGTTAAACATTTTCTGATATCTTAACGGATAAAAATTATATAAAAATAAATATCACCTTTAATAAAGCTTACTTTCATTTGAAATGTATAAATATAGATTATAGCAAATACGGTAATGGTATAGTATTTACGAAATCCATGAGACTCGAAGCTCTTACAATATCTTAAGAAGCTTTGAGACATTTACATATATTTACAATATAATTTTTAAACTCAAACCTTGTTAAATATTTGAGTTATAAATGTTACATGATTATTTTAATAAATTAATAACGAACGTATTCTACAGTAATAAGCACTTTCCCCATCTTGTTACGATTTCCACATCTTCGACTTTCTCTTATATTGTCGATCCGAGACTTTTTTTCTTATGATCAGTTCTAAGAAGATTAAGATATATACAGCTGCTAATTTTTAAAATAAACTTTGTCGCAACCATGCAGTCGGTATTAAAGTTTGGGACACCAAATGAGCAACCACTGCTACAAAAATAACTAAGTTTATTGATCTATCAAGAAATGTTATAAACCGAGGGGGAGCAGCCAAATTTAATCTTTATTCTAAATTCCGAAGACACATAATTATATACATATCTACGTGTGATCCGATAGAACTATGCACCAAGTCTTGCCCGGTCAACTGGATATCCTGGACTAAAACTTTTTCAAAGATTCCAAAGACTTCTGACAGTAACTTCGTTAATAGTATTTCAATAGCGGGTTAACGACTAACTGTAACACTTACTTTGCTAGAATTTAAATGGCCCTCATATTAGCATAAAATCAAGATATCTCTACGGAGGCGTTTTTAAACTCAAACAACAGTTTTCCCAAAAGGGATTAGTAAAAAGATGCGAGTAGGACCCGTTACAACCTTACTGGATTTTTTAGTTTAAATTAGGATAAGAAGAAAAGCAATGACAGTATATTGATTATTACTATTTTAATGTTGTGCAAATCAGCTTCAGTAAAAAAATTAAATTAACGTGAGTTGCTCTTTGTTTTAATAGAAAGAACTTATCTTTATGCACTTAATATTGGTTTTCTTAGAGTTTTTCCAAAAACTAAAGAAGGTTCAAAATTATGGCAACAAAAATCAATATTCATTCTCGTAAAAAAGGGAAAATAATGAAACTAATGATGTACTCAATTTCCAGTAGTTGACAGCTAAAACTGAATTTCGAAATGCGCTTTCTGATTTAAATAAGTTATGATAGACGTGTATTTTTTTATGAGAATTTTCTTTTTTTTAATTAAATTTTGAATCATACTTTGATTTTTTTGTCAAATTATACTGTATATTTTTAAATAAGAAATTATAAGTCACATTTTCTCCTATTATAGATAATTCAATGAACCCAAAAGCTTTAATTTAATTCAAGAATATATTTCAACAAAACTTGACGTAGGTATATTAATATATTATAACGTTTAGGTATGGGAGAAATTGTGTGAGGATTTCATTATCCACTGTTAATATTTAAAATCCATTGACAATTCCTAATTAGTGTGTATAAAAATGCTCATCCATATTAATTTAACAAATAAAAACCAAAAGAATTTTATAAGAAATGCAATTAACTTCCTTACATATATATAAATTTAACATTATAATGAATTTCCTTTAAAAAATAATTTCGGTAAAAGTGTTTATCATATCATACAACTAATATACTCTGCAAATTTTTTACTCATATGTTTTTTCTCCATTTTTAATGAATTTAGTGTGCAAGCTTTTAATCTCCTTCTTATAACAATTTAAATCCAATCAATTCAAAAGCAATAATTATCAGTCCACATAACATTATGCTGATGGTTTCCCTATCATATTCCGTTCGCCCTACATTCAATGTTTCATTTATGAAATTGATTAACTTGGGCTGCATTATGAATACTTCAACGTATTATTTCATTTACTTCATTAAAGCTACTCATTAATGATGCAATATTCTGGGCTATATATAATTACGAGCTTCTCTAAACTTGTTATTACAACTATGGAGGATATTCATTTAAATTTAGTATTCTCTCCTGTGATGCAATACTCTCCCCTTTATTTAAAACATGTGGCCTTACGTTGAAATTTAATTGATTTTTGTGAACACGGTTTGATTATTAATCAATAAAAGGTGTAATTTTTCTATCGCTAATTTATTATTTTATTTAAATTCATCACCTTAACGTTTAGGTGATAAATATATATAAATGCAAATACATGAAGCAAACTTAAAAATATATTGTTTTAAAAATTTAAAAAGGTGTTAAAAGAGTAACGCATAATTAATTACGAAAAATATTATTTTGAGCTTTAAAATATAAGTTTAATGTACGAGGGAAAGTTAAAAAGCAAAGGGACTTTTGCCATTTTTCTTTCCAAAGTTTTGGCAACAGTACTAATATCTAGCGCTGAATGAGGGGTGGTCGGCAACTCTTTTATGCAGCCAGTCCCTCTTCTTTCCTCGTAGTTGTTGGGGTTTAGCAGAAGGTTCAACACTACAGCTCCATTGTCGATCTACACTGGAGGTCTTTAAACTGTTTTGACTCGCGAAATCCTTAGAACAATAAGAAGTTTTCGTGATGCCCCCTTTTACAAACACACACTTGAAGAATGTATGTTAAAATAATATTTAAAATATATCAACATGTTATAGGCACTTTATGCAAAGGCAAAAAAGGGGGGTTTTTTGTTATTAAAATTTTTTAATTCAATTTGAATATAATTCATTCATTAATTGTAATATTAATTTATAATCCAAGTGTGTCACTTACCATGTATTATATTATGTAACTGTAATATGTGTTTGAATTTTTTACGCAAACCATCTAACCTTGTTATATGCCATCGCGTTTTATATTATCTGTTTAACTTGTTTTATACTTTGCTTTGTAGCCACTCAAGTTAATAAATCTTTTTCACGTGAGTCTATTGTTTGTAATCTTATTAAAAGGTTCATAGCTGCAGGAGAAATCTTGTCTATTCTCTCTCTCTGCATGAACCTAAATCTAGGAGCTGTTCTCGCTTAAATTTAGATTTTAGCGGTCACGCACACAAATCTGTTGATTTGGCGATAAGTTGTTCCCTCTCCTTCATTACTGGGGCTCTTTTCCACAAATAAAAAAGGTTCCCTTTCCAAAAGAAAATTTTTAAACTTTCCTCAGAGGGAAACAGCCCATGAGGGCCAAGGCCTACTGTGACAAGCTCAGTATACGCGACCTTGGGCCTGAGGTGCATGAACAGATGTTCCGGTCAGGTGGTTAGTGTGACGTGAAGCTCCCAGTATTAAGATCCCAAACAATCTTGGTACTCATTTATCGACCCATTTAAGGGATGAAAGGCTGAGTCAATCTTGCCCAGCCCTGGGTTTGAACCTCGGACCTGTGCTGTGCAAGCGAGATGCACTAATAACTCAGTCACTGGGCTCAGAGTTATTTAGTTCTGCAAAACATTGTACTAACGAGTATAAAATTATTTTGTGGAACCACTAATAGTGAACAATAAATATGTTTGTACTAGGTAAGGGAGGAAATGTTATAATATTATTTTATTCTACTATAGCAAAAGTTTAAAAAGTATTGCAAAATAAAGTTATTATGTTTTAAAGATAATTTTCATGTTTAATAACTGGGATGAGCTTTAGACACTACTGGCTATACAAACTTCATAGAGAACTTAAATCTATTTTGTAAGTGCATTTAAAATTTCTTCTCGATTTTTTTATTGAGAATCGTGGAACCCCTGGGTATGCTTCAAGGAAACCCAGAGCTCCGTGGAACATAGTTTGAATACCACTGATATATACCTAAGAGGAAAGAAGGGTAGAGATTCGCTTTTTGTTTGCGGAAGGTGTGATACTTGTAGTGGATACTAGCCATCCCTTCCATCACTACACCCTAAGTGACGACGACCCTCTGTGATTGACGTTGATAGACTGCCTGATCTTTCATCAGCACAAAAAAAAAGCTTTTAGCTGTTTGAAGCACTCTATCCATTATTAGATCTTGTTTCATGATAAGAAGCTATCACCATACTGCATTTGCATGTGATGAACAATTTCTACAAGTTTCCAACCTTCTACAAACGAAAATTGAATCACTGTCCTCTTTCCTTCCTTGGTGCAGATCAACAATGGAGCTGCCATGTTGAAAGCTCTGTTACACCCCAACGACTACCGATTAAAACGATTGACTCGTTGTATCAAAGTGTTGCCGACTACTCCTCATTCAGCGCTATATACTAGCATTATTGTCAAACCTTGGAAGGAGAAATTGGAAAAGGTCTTTCGGTTTCTCCTAGCATCTTCAAGTCAAAGATAAACAGATACACCTTCAAGAAAGTAGTTAAAAGTATTTGAGTAAAAAAGCAATGGTGTTCAATGTATTTATCTATAAGCTGTGTCTGTATTTATATCTCCCAAATAAGGAAAAAATATTATTTTTAACGAACAATTTCGCTTGTGGTTGAAAATTAGGGTACATATTATTTATCTGAAATAATAACTGAAAATTCAAAAACTTATCCGACTACTTACGACAACTTTTTTTCAAATAAAATGGAGGTATGGGGATTCTTTTTGTTGTTTTTAGATTTGTATTAACATTTTAAGAAAAATATGCTAAAATTAAGAATAGAAGAAGAAATTATTATAACTAAAATGGGGGAAAATGGGTAAAAATTGACAAAAAATAACATAAATGCGGTTCATTTTCAGTTTTTTAATTCTGATGTGTTGCTATGTTATTCATTTTTTAAATGACCTTCAGGATAAGAGGTATTTTAATTTTTACAAAAACTAGAGAACTTTACCTTTGTTATTATACAAAATTGCTTAAAAAAACAGTGATTATATTCACATAAGGGTCTGTAAATTTTGTAATAAAACAGTGATTGATAAATCTGAAGCTTAAAGCACTTCTACTATTATACAGAACAAACACAAAAAAATTTCAGTCTATTATTTTTTAAACTTTTTGAGCAATCGCTGTCCCTGTTTGAGTATTTTCAAAAAACCACATTTCGAGTAAAGTGCGTTTTAAAGTATGACATCTGATTTTACTAAAACATTTGTAGTTTTTGTTCTAGTGAACGGAAAATAATAAACTTGGTATTTTTATAAAGTTAATAAGATAGCCTATAAAATACAATCATAAACATTTTGTCAATTTTTGGCAAAATTCACAATTTTAGGGTAGTCTGATACCTTAATAAGACGTTATATTATGCTTTATAATCTATCTGCGTCCTCCCAATTTCTAAAAAACCTTTTCACAAAATATCTTTACTAAACAAAATGAACA
This sequence comes from Trichonephila clavata, assembly GCA_019973975.1. Lineage (NCBI taxonomy): Eukaryota > Metazoa > Arthropoda > Arachnida > Araneae > Nephilidae > Trichonephila > Trichonephila clavata. Next base: position 48,675 of record BMAO01032291.1, on the reverse strand, counting down.
TGCTTACCATATTTCGAGTCTGTAGATCAAATGGCTCAAAAACAGGAATTTTTGTGCGTATAAGGTCCATTAACTTCTCCTTGGGAGTCAATTTTCTCAAAACACACATTGAATTTCTACTCAACAAAAAATGTTGCCAACAAATTTTAAGGCTGTAGGGCTAGTAGTTCCAGGAATCTCATAATGAATGAGAGAATGATTCGCTTTTCTAGTATGTATATAACGTTTTAAAATTTAGACTTATTATTTTCCGAAAAAAATTGCATTGAAAATTTATATTTTAAATTAATGGCATTCTTCATCACCAAGGAATTGACTGTATGCTGATTGGAAATTTAGATTTATTAGAAAATCGAGCCGCTAACTTAGCGCCTTTCATTCATGGTAACCATGGCATATTTCTTGCTTTGTTTCGAAAAATAGTTTAGCTTTTTCGCATTTCGTTTCTGTGCGTCAATATTTATTTTCTTCCGGCCTATTTTCCACTTAATCTATTTTTTTTTAAAATAAAAACGAGAGTGTGGAATTTGTTAACTGTAGAAGAAAATGCGCAATAATTGCTTTAAAATAAAACATTGTATCTCAAAATCACAAATGTTTAAATTCGCATGCCAGGAAGTCAGATATTGGGAAACAAACATCCTGGAAATGAAATGCGAAAACCTAGAATCAATATGCTTTGAAGTAGAATGAGCAATTTGTTTTGTTGCAGTTGAAAAATTAACCAATTATTTTATCTTTGCGTATAAATTCCACTCCCAAAAGATTCAAATAATTCAATTAAAATCTTACAAGGCTTACAAAAGTAATTTGAAAAATAGTTAAAATTAAAATTATACTTATATATGTACGTAATAAATTACTGTTTACAATTTTTAAATCGTCATTTTTCATCTCCCAAAAGAACGTCCTCAAGTTTCACCGACGTGGTTGTGAAAATACATAAATATCATAAGACTACTTTAGAAAAATATTATTTGCTCAATGCTGTTATTATTTTAAGAATAATATTCAAATGGTATTTAATTAAGTTTTGAATAAATTTACTTTTTCCCCACTTAAAATACGCAAAACAGCACTAATCAGATAAAATTAGATTTCGTTTTACTTTTTATTGCATATTTTGAAGGAATGCCTTTGAAATGTGTATCTTCGAAAAATAAGGAATTATTTTACACCAGCTTCAATCTGAATTAATTTAATTCGTTACAATAAGTGAGGACACAAAAATTACCCTATAGTCTAGATCAGTGTATCTCAACACGGGTGACCTACGCCCCACTACGCCATGTGATTCTTAAGGGCAATTCAAAAAATGACAAATTTAAAGGGTATAAATGATGTATCTATTTTTAATGTAACCAATTATAAAAAATATTTAAATACACTCAATTCCAAAAGTTAAGCACGGAGAGGAAAATGCTAATTTCCGGAAGCCAATCAGAATTGAAGAGGATGCAATTCGCTGCAGAGGTAGATGAAAGTATGCAAATATGTTAGATAACAGCCAATCGTGCTTTCATGTCAAGAAATATGCAAAAAGGGCAGTCTTATAAGAAGCCAGCTTTATGAAGGGTTACAGAAGTTGATTCTAAGTGCTGATAGAAGGTGTTTAAAACTTTCGTACAATTTGTTTTCAAGACATACGTGTTTCTAAGACTTCCAGAAAACGAATGGAAGATTCTGAGTGCTGGCGTGCTGTGGGGCGCTTTGAAGCAGGACAGTCGATCACAGATGTTGCTCTTTTCTTAGGCGTTCATCATTCTGTATTTTCAAGTTTATGGAAACAATTCCAAACCACACAGACAGTTGTCCAAAGGCGCGTAGGCGGTAACCCAAGGGTTACAGCCCCTGCGGAAGATCGATATATTGCTATTGTAGCCAAGCGGAATCGCAGAGTGACCTCTACCCGTGTGACATCTGTGGTTACAGCGTCCATTGGTAAGGCTATACCTGCAGCTACTATACGCCAAAGATTACATATGAATGGACTGTATGCCCGGGTACCTCGAGTTTGTGTTCCTCTATCCGTCCAATCAAGAGGGACATAATTAAAGTGATGTCGGGAATATGGCAATTGGACTGTTTCTGACTGGGGCAGTGTCATGTTTACTGATGAGTCAAGATTTGCTCTAGAGCCAGATGACAAGCGTATAAGGATATGACGTAAACAAGGAACATGCAATTAGCCCCAAAACATCACCGAATATCACGCATTCCGAGGCGGAAGCATTATGGTGTGGGCAGGGATTTCATTAGGATACCGCACCGATCTGCACATCTTTAAACGGGGTTCTGTGACGGCTGTCCGGTATCGAGATGAAGTCCTAGAACCCATTGTGAGATTGTACGCTGCAGCAGTTGGCCCTACTTTTGTTTTCATGGACGATAATGCACGTCCCCATAGAGTTGACATCGTCGATGACTACCTGGAGAATGAAGGGATTGCACGTATGGCAAGGCCAGCATATTCACCCGACTTTAATCCCATTGAAAATCTTTGAGGTGCTCTCAGCCGTGCTGTATCTTTACGTTTCCCACTTCCAGCCACTCTTATTGAGCTGGAAACTGCTCTACAAGAAGAATGGCTATTGGTTAATTCTGCGGTGGTTGACCACCTAATTGAAAGCATGATCAGAAGGTGTAATCTTTGCATACAGATGAGCAACATACCCTATTAATGTCATTTTTTCAATTTATGCTGTTTATTTTTACTTTATACAGAATTCTGCTTAAGTCTCCAGTATGACATAATCTGATAACTTACAAAAATTTAGTATTGTTTTTATTTCTGTATATATTTATTGATTTTGTTTTATGTATAAATATATATGCTACTTTACTGCCAAATTTTGTGTCAATCAAAGCAGTATTTGTTGATTTTTTTGCATTTTACATCTTCGTGCTTAACTTTTGGAAATGAGTGTATATTACACAACTTGTTTGTGTAATATAAGACTAATTGCAATAAAATTATTAAATAACTGTTCACTTGACCACAAAATATTCTTTCCAAAAACAATGCCAATATTTGTTTCAAATGGTATGAAATAATTAATGCTGGGATATAAGTTTCTGTAGTGTTTTGCAAAATCCTTCATTATTAATTTGTGAGGCTAATTCTAAATAAAAGTCTGTAAAATCGTTATAAAAGTCCCGTTGTTTTAAAAAGTACTTAAATTGAATAAATATTACTAATATATGTATGGTAAGTAAATTCAGTTAATTTTTATTAATTCCTTTTTTAGAAGTATCTTTTTCCAGAAACATTTGCCACATGAAATAGTATGCTATTTTCGCAGTTCAGTACTTTTATAAGCATCTTTAATCAACGTTTACTTCAATTCATATTTTCTTAATTTTTTCTTCTTTTAATCCATAGTGAGAAAGGAGTGGTGCAAGAATAAAGAAAGTTCGTCAGTATTTGGAAGAGTATTTAAATGGTTTCATACCCGCAGTTTACGATGAAAGGTTACCTTTTTATCCTTTATGCCAATAATTTGCTTGGTCAACGAATCAATGAAACGTGGTCATCTTGAAACGTATTTGAAAGAAAAATATAAAGTGCTTACATTAATTCAGATTTGAATTACTTTCAAACTTTTGAAAAGAATTTTTGTAAAAAGAGTAACATTAAAATCTCTATTTACTGCTCATCATGCAACTGTCAATCATATTCATGAGACTAGTTATATTTCACTACTCATCGCTATATATGCGAAAGTCATACTATAGAGGAGAATTTAATTAAACCATCAATATCAGTATTTCTTAAAATGGTTCTGGAAAAAGATGGCAAAGACTAGTTATCATACTAATGAGACTAGTTATGTTTCACTACTCATCACTATATATTCAAAAGTCATACTATAGGGGAGAATTTAATTAAACCATCAATATCAGTATTTCTTAAAATGGTTCTGGAAAAGGATGACAAAGATTAGTTATCATACTAATAAGACTAGTTATGTTTCACTACTCATCACTATATATTCAAAAGTCATACTATAGAGGAGAATTTAATTGAACCATCATTATCAGTATTTCTTAAAATGGTTCTGGAAAAAGATGACAAAAACTAGTTATCATACTTATGAGACTAGTTATGTTTCACTACTCATCACTATATATTCAAAAGTCATACTATAGGGGAGAATTTAATTAAACCATCAATATCAGTATTTCTTAAAATGGTTCTGGAAAAAGATGACAAAGACTAGTTATCATACTCATGAGACTAGTTATGTTTCACTACTCATCGCTATATATTCAAAAGTCATGCTATAGGGAGAATTTAATTAAGCCATCAATATCAGTATTTCTTAAAATAGTTCTGGAAAAAGATGACAAAGACTAGTTATCATACTAATGAGACTAGTTATGTTTCACTACTCATCGCTATATATTCAAAAGTCATACTATAGGGGAGAATTTAATTAAACCATCATTATCAGTATTTCTTAAAATGGTTCTGGAAAACGATGACAAAGACTGGTTATCATGCTAGTTATCATACTCATGAGACTAGTTATCATGTTTCACTACTCATCGCTATATATCCAAAAATTATATAATAGGGTAGAATTTAATTAAACCATCCATATCAATATTTCTTAAAATGGTTCTTAAAAAGATGACAAAGAAGTCAAATATATGCCACTAAGTAACAGTATTTCAGTTTTCCAATGTATGTTTGAAAATTTACTTACTGTAATGCTAATATTTTTCTAGTGATTTCCTAAAACCTTTAAGCTGCACCTATATGTATACCTATATATGTATAGGCGTATGGGGGGTGTATAAGAATTTTTAAAAGTCTTATGGGGGCATGGTAAAAGAAATGTTGAAAAACACTGGTCTAGATCCTTTGGATGTCTAAAAACAGTTACAGGAGTTAGATAGCGCGTGCTTCCTCCAATACAAACACGTTGACATTACAGGAAATTAAAATGCGGATAAATTGGAGGAAGAAGCTATAAATCTTATTAATAACAACTTTGTCAACGTTAATTTAATAAATGCAAATGCTGTAACAAACTTCAAAATCGAGAAAGAAGTCAATTCCTGTAAACTATCAAATCTGTAACATAAGTGGGGACCGCCTTATTACAAAGACTATTGCTAGGCTGTGAACAGGTCATCACAGAGGAATGAAATTTGATAGGGATGGTAGAACTTATAGGTTAGATATAGAGCTAACACCTGCTCATCTTTTTGACTGTCCAGATATTCTTGCTGCTCTACAAGGAATAGGGGTCCTTTTCTCATCAACAAACCTCCATGGGGACAATATTGCATAGATTGCCAGAACAGTCTCCTGGACCCATGGTACTGTCTGATTTGGTCCCGTCATGTGGATACGACCTCATCATCAACAACAGTTAAATGTAGTTATTAGAATTCGGTATTTTAACTTTAAAAGAAAAATGCAAGACCTATGTATTTACATGATAAGAGAATTTATATGTTAGAGCATAAAGAAAATTCAAAAAGAAGAAAACCAGAGAGCAACGATTCTTAGCATTATATGATTTTTAAGGAGAATGGGACGATAAATCTGTGGTTTTTAAAAGCATCTGCCGTAAAATTAGAAAATTCAAGTCGGCAAGAACCCAATATATAGTTCTAAAGCCTGTATCTAGATACTTAAAATTTTATGATTTGCTTTCCCTGAGAGCTTAGTAAATAATACTTCCAACTCGGCATAAAAATAGATATAACATAAGGAGCTTGGGAGTTTTATGAAAGCTTCAAGAATAAGGCTCGTACTTCCAACATAGTTATGTATGTTTTAGACCTTACGCCAGGGTTTATTATAAGCATCAAGATTTTTTTTTTAATTTTTTGAGTGCATCTTTTATAATATCATTTTTTTCTCATCTCTTTCTGTGAATATACTTCAGAAAATAATTTTCATGGAATTATATTACTCAATATTTTTTACAGATTAAATATTTTCTCTTGCAGTCTGTTTGTTGTACTTTTTTCACGTCCTTGTGAAACGCAAATGTTATTTTTAAATTAATTAAAAACTTAAAAAATCATTTTGTTAGCTAAATAATCTATACTGAAATGATAGCGGTGATTTTTTAATGAAAAAGCGAAATGAATCAAATTGTTATTGAAAAAATTTATTTCTTACTTAATTTATATCTAAAATAAATGCGCTGCATGAGTAGCGAATACTTTTAGATATATAAAATATGCTATGTCTATAATAATTATATCTTTATTTATACAACATATTTCAATTCTTTTGACCCTTTTCAGTGTTGTAATGTTATTGGGATTGTATTGCGTAAATGACACATGTAAGATTCAATACGGAAATAAGGTTTGGTAACTATATTTTTTCATGTAAATCTGATAGATTATAGGATATTTAATTAGAGACATCCTAAAGCTCTCACGCATACGAACTGTGCCTCAAATATATTATTGTAAATGATCTTTACAGATTTTAATTTATGTACATAAAGAAGAAAAGTAACTCATTCTCTCATCAAGATATCTCGAGAATTATTAGACCGACAGAAAATTTGGTTGGCGTGTTATTTTCATGGAGTAGAGATCCGCTAAGAAAAGGTTTTGGAAAATTGAACCCGAAGGGGGAGGTTGTAAAGGGGTGATATTGAACTTTTAGACTTACAGGTATCAAACTTAGCAGGCATGTTCCTTTCATAGAAAGGAGATACATTACAAAAAAAGGTTTTCCGAAGATAGAGCACTACGGGAGTTGCGAGGGGTTAAAGGGCCTCTATAGATAAAAAAAAAAATAGAGCTTTTGGATTATTTGACCTACAGACTTGAAATTTAGCAGGTATATTCCTTGCATGGAGTAGAGATCTACTAAAAAAGGGTTTTGCGAAAATCGATCCTCAAGGAGATATTCGGAAGGGTTAAAGGAGCACTATAGATAAATATTCTACTTTTGAACTATTAGGCTTACAGACATGAAATTTAGCCGGTGTGTTCCTTTCATGGAATAGAGATCTGCTGAGTAAGGTTTTTTTTTTTCAAAAATAGATCCTCAGAGATGTCTTACGAGGTTGGTTTATATTTTAAAAAATTCTTTTTTATGAACTACTAAATCTAACCTTTAAATCTGGAAAACCTGTTACTTATATTTCTTAGGAGTTTCAAAAGTCGACCCACAAGGAGGTTACAGAGGGACTAAGTAAAAGAAAAATCCCTTTTTTCCAACCATTAGTTTCACTGACTTAAAATTTGGCAAATGCGATATTTTATTGAGGGGAGATATGCTAAATCTTTTTTATTGCTGCTGTTTAGTTTAAAATTTATTTAAAATTAACTCATAAAAATTTCTCAATCCTTCTCTCTCTGTTTCTATTGCTTCATTTTTCAATTCACCCGTGTGAAAAATGAGTATACCAGCTTGCCTATATAAAGCTTGTACGAAATCAAAAAGCTTGTAACAGCAGCTTGTATGGAATATAAAAGACATAATCCCACATTCAGGAAAAATTTGTTAAAGCTTCCCATGTGTGGATATTTAATAATATGTGAATTACATGTACTGAATATAAGCCTTTATGTTTTTAATTGTAGGAAACTAGTTCTTGTTATTTACACTTCTGTCAATGATATATTTTGTCTAATATTTTCCAGAAAGATAGTGTATTACTTTTTTCTTTAATAAATGCTTTCAAGAATGGTTTATTTCATAAGGATTTAAAAGAAATAGAGGGACTGTAACTATTCTATTTTTCTTTTTTCCTCTGAAAACATTATTAAGAGCAGCTTTCAAGTGAAAGGAGAGAGCTATTTCTAAAAAGCAATCACAACAAATAATATTTTCTGTCAACACTGAAATATTTACTTTTCTTATCCCTGTAACACTTCTTCCTTACCAAGTTTCTAGTTTAAAAGCAAACAAGCTTAAGTTATATTGCGTAGAATCGAAGCGTTAAGAAAATTAAGGGAACCAGAGCCATGCTACTTTAAGTGAGAAGCTGAAAATTTTAACTTTCCAATTAGTCTAGTAATCACAAAGGCTTAAAAATTTAACTTTAAACCAAGAACAACTTTCTTTCCAGACACTTTCTCTCTCTCTCTCTCTCACTCTCTTTATATATGTATGTATATATGTATGTATATATATATATATATATATATATATATATATATATATATATATATATATAAGGCGTGTCTGTAATCTTAGACCTAAGCCTAAAATTTTAATAATGTATTACTGTGTCTTTTTTTTTTTTGTTGTTGTTCTGTGCTGGCTTGCTATTTTCTTGCTTATTAATTTATATGAAGTTAAATTTATTATATATAATATACATTTGTAGATATATAAATACTAAATTACTATGTGACAGTTGTGGTTTCATTTTACGTAGTAGATTTTATAGAGAACATGACGAATTTTTTCAAACACCATCTTGTACATTATAGCAAAATGTAAAAATTTATTTCTATGAAATCAGAAATGTAGTTGAATTCTTAAATCATCCAAAAATTATAAGTTTTTACATTTAAAACGGTATTAAGTATTTTTATGATGTTTGTTTGTTAATTATTAATTAGAATAAAAATAAAACATAATTATGGAAATAAAAACAATTTTTAAGTAGTTTTTACAGTTAAAATTGATTAAAAAGTATTTAAGCTGCTATAAAATATTGATAAAATAACTCGAAATTGGGGCAATTATCAATAAATAGTGTTACGAATTTTATGTAATGAATGCTTAAAATAGTGTTAATAGTTTATATTTATGTGTTAGTCGTTAACATTGCCTATTTTATCTTAAAATTGTAATATTCGCAAGCAACGCCTTTCCGTATATTATAATGGCGATTCAATGAATATATATAATAAATAGGAATAGCAATGAATATATATAATAAACTTAATTTGCAAATCACGTTTCCTTCTTTAGGAGAAGATTGGTAATTTTTGCTGGCCCAAAAGAATACCCAAGAGGATGAATAGAAGGTCGCGTATAGATCCGTCACAAGACGACTTGGAATTACTTAGGAATGCAGGGTCGCAAATGCCATCGTTGCGAGCTGTAATCCAAAGCAGGGGGAAAGTACAAAAATAAAAACACATTAGACGCAGATAACATTTTATTGAATGGTTGTACGACAACTGGTACTCCAAATTACGACCAGAATTTGTCTGGAAAGCCTGACAGTGAGGCTGCATATAACTCATTACGCTCTGGAAGATTCCTGGCAAGTCGCATATCCTCTCAGCAGCTACAGATATTCAATCGATGAGGCTAACTAAAGGAACTAAAGGAACGAGCGTCTCTTACACCAAACTCTTTATGCGACTTCAGAAGAAGTTCATATACTTTCAAACACATGTTACAGTACAACCTTTCAGTAAAATGCTTTCTGTTCCATTAATGTGTTGTGATTAATGTTCTTATTCTCTGCTTTTTTGCGCCATAGCTCGCAACTACGACATAATATAATGTGACTCCGAGGAATCTCTGTACTCCCTGCAATCTCTATTAGTTTATCGATGTGGTAACGAATCACACCATATAGGAAAATATATGTGTCTTATATGAATAAGTACAGGGTGGCCATAATTAAACTGCAAGTAATCAAGGGGTGCTGGAGAGAAAACCACTGGGAATATTCCAGTGAAATTTGGTATCTACACGTTTCGGAACATGCGCAAATCAAATATGCAAAGAAAAATCTCTATTTTCACCCAGTAGATGGCGCTGTACCGTATTTCAACGCTCATCGGTGGCATTTACAACTTCCAAAACCGCTACCGAGCATAATGACATTCGAAAAGGCATATAAACAATATAAAACATCACTTACATTTTATCAAAATTCCATACATTTCACTTCAGTAATCAAATTTTTACAGTAATATGTAACCAAAAATTAACGTAAATTAAGATCACAAATTAAACTATCCATAAAAACGCTTTGTAAAACAATTAAACCATTATTTATTCAATGAAATTATCACATGATGTGCTCAATATGCAAACCACCAGATGCAATCACATGCTTGAAGCATTTTAATTTTATACGGATAACGCCAACGAATGTGGAGCGAAACACTTCACGCGCACAGTTGACCAGGGAAGAGATAAAGTCCGAGCCACACTTCGTGTGCTCACTTGTTGCAGCATACAGGCTCCTGAGCTTCTACTCGCTGTACCAATAGCTTCATCAATTTGTTAAACTCTTTCCGAGTTTACGGGACGTGCGGCGCCCTCTTGTGCCCGGAATATGACGCCCTGTTCTCCTTCTTCAAATTTAGAAATCATATTTTTCAATCCATTGACACACTCATTTGACCTCTTTTTAATCGTTTCATAAGCTGGTATTCTTTCAGAGTAGCTGAATAATTGCTACCATTCTGATAGAATATCTTCACTGACAATCCACGTTCCTTCTTATTCAGAGTCATGATTGATCATTACTCAATGTGGTCTTATTTTAAAACTGTTTGATGAGCTTGAAATTTGCATAAATGCCGTCAATAAGCATTGAAACACGGAACAGCGCCATCTATCAGGTGAAAATGGCGACTTTTTTAATGCATATTTGGCTTGCGCATGTTCTGAAACGTGTAGATACCAAATTTCACTGGAATATTCCCAGTGGTTTTCTCTCCAGTAGCCCTTGAACCCTTGCATTTTAATTATGGCCACCCTGTATATATATTCGTATATGATATACAGCAATACATTTATACATTATGGGCGCATGAACGTTATACTTATGTCTTGAGTTGGAGTGTTGATTCCTGAGTTCCTGGTTCCTAATAATTCCTAATTCAATACATTTAGGACAAATATTCCTAAGAGATTTTAATGTAGTATTATAATTCTTTATCTACGGTTAGCACCAATAAATTAAAGTTTTTCCTAATGTGATGAAGAAATAAATAAAAGGGGGAAAATGGAATATATTAGAAATATTTGTAGTAAAAGAAAACTTTTTTTTTTATTTTTTTTGATATTAGAAACAAAGTTACTTAAGACTATTTCAAAAATATTTTAACGAGAAATATTTACTATTTTTCTTAATGTACAATCAACTGTCAGAGATGGTTTTATTGCACAGTTTATAGCTTCTTAACGAAAACTTAAGCATCTTCGAGTGATGAAATGGAGTTTCTTTATATCAAATGGTGTTTTGTCTGAAAGGTACTCGATAAAAATACTACACTGATGAAACATTTTGTAATGCTTCACTTTGTGATTACAATGATCTTTTGATAACTGAGGCTATTCATTTCTTTTTTCAAAGGTTGCGTAAAAGCAGAGTCACAAGAACATAAAATAAAGCGATAGAGTTACAGACTCTATTATATATTACATTACTGTTATTTTTACTTAAAAATGCTTTTTTCCATTCATAGAAAAGCTGAAAACAGATGGATATTCTCCCAGAATCTAATGACATACAAGCATTTGTGCCAAGAAATTTATCTGTTCCAAGCCATTTAAAAGGATATTTTTGTTACAAAAAACTAGTAAAAGCATTTATATTATTAGTTACGATTTTTTCCCATCAAAATATGTCTACCTATCAAGTTATTAATACTAGAATTAAAAACAAAAAAAAATATTTGACAAAAAAAGATAAATAGAAAGAGAATATAAAATACTGGAAGATGCAGTGGAAAATTAGACTAGTTAGATTTTTTATTATTTCTGTAAGCCGGCTGGGTGGCGTAGCTGGTTTGGCGCTAGTCTTGTACGCCAAAGTCCCCAGGCCAAGTCGGTGAATTTTCGTAATGCAGAAAATCTGTTATTATATTATTATACGGGTATATAAAAGATCCCTTTCACGCTTGTTTGTATTGGGTGCTGTCAGAAAAATTAAATTCCTGGGACAGTTTCAGAGCTCAGATGCCTCCATCTGGGGAAGAAACTGGGTGTCAAGATTACTTGTGGCGATTTGTGTGCAGCTCTAAAAAGTGATACCAGCTCCCGGACTATATATTAAGTCTTCAATAGTAACATTCCAACCTGCAGCCCCATTAAAAATAAAAATAATTATTTTTTATAAACATTAAACTACACTCAAATTAATAATTGAGGATAATTTTGCATAAGTCTCCATTTTGATAAAGAAAATCTAAACTTTTCAAAATTAATAAATTAATTTCGAATTCTCAAAATGAACAATAAGGTTATGACTTTCTCTAGTGATGATTAATTTGTTAAAAGGAATAAATTTTTATAGGGTTACATTGGTTTGTATAGGTAATTATTAACCATAATATTTAAATAAAATATAAAATTTGATATATTTTCAGTGAAAATCTAGATTTTTTTAAAAAATAAATATAAGTATTTTTTTTATCTTTCCATTTTTGAAAGTCTTTGCTTATTTTTTAATAACTTTTTTTTATCTTTACTCTTCCCAGCGATGAAGAAAATACAAATATTTTTATATTTATATGTAAAAATTATGTAAATATGTCTTATTTAGAGAATTATACTAAAAGTGTTTATTTTCGCGAATTCATAAGCAAAATTCCTTTCAATACCAATAAAAAAATATTTCTCATTGCTTATTATAAGTTTTCAAACATTTAATTCTTCTAAATTTTTTACCTTTAAAAATATTTTAAAATGTAATTATTTTTAACATTATTAATTAAATATTACCAGTACTTTTATGACTTGTAATTTAAAATTCTAAATGTATCTTCAATATTTTTTAGCTAATTCTATTAAATTTTTATTTATGATAGAGGCATAAGTAAATTTAACTGTTTAATGTATCTAGGCATATTTTTACCATAAAATATTCCGTATCTTATTATCATGATAAATTTTTACCTTTCTTAACTGTGAATTTGGTACATTTTTATTCCTTTCTTAATAGTGCAACAAATTTTTGTTAATGACTTTATATTTTATTTACATAATGTTTAATTTCAAGGAAAGCTTAAAAGTTCCAAACAGTAGTCATTTTTTATTTTCTTTTTCGACTTTTTCAAACTCTAACTACATATTTCAAGAGCAACTTCCATGTATTTCCTTGTAAAAGAACGTAAGTTATGTATATTATTTGAATTCATTTACAGTTATTTGGAAAATAAAAACACTGGATGTAACAGCTTTTAATGCCACTTCTTTCGTAATAAAAACAAAAACGAAATATTTTAGCTTCAAAACATTCAACGCAGATATTTTTGTCTCTAATTCCACAGACTAACTACTTGCACTAATCGAATATTTAAGTATATATTTATACTAGCTTTTCATATGGGCCTTAGTTATCATTATAGGATAATAATCATATTGTCAAAAATATCTATAATACATGAAAATTATTAAAAAAGTTTTTTATCTCTAATTATAGCATGGGTTCAAATAAATATTTAAGGAAATTCGCAAACAATATATTGTAAAAATATATAACCCCAATGTTTAAATAACTTTCCAGATGTTAAAGAAAAATTTAGCCTATTCTGAAAAGTTATAGCATACAACAATCACTTTTTATGTCATCAGTAAAACTCTTGATTTTTTTTTTCTAAAAACAACTCTGGTCGGAGTATAATTCGAAACAATTTCGATAAGAACATGTTTACCCTTTTCGAGTTCCAAGCGTAAAAAAAGAGAATTATATGCGTTAGAAAGAGAATAATAAAAAAAAGAAGCAAAAAACAGAAATAAAATGTTATTGTTTTGGAAAATGCTCGGTGTTTTATTGCAATTCTTTGAGAAAGATCGAGATTAAAATAGAATGATCTTCATTAGAAGTCTTGTGAACACTGTACTTACCAACAATACCCATTTGTTATAAGATTTTGCTTTCTTTGTTATTGTCTTGAATGAAGTCATTGCCAGCGATATTTTTTAATCCTAATGTTAGAAGAAACTTTTTTCAAAAAATATTGGACTTTTGGAATCAAGTAGAATTTCAATAAGAAAACCTTTTGATGTTTAAATTTATCCATTTCGCACATACCATCAAAATATATATCAGAATTCTAAATGTATTTTATAAAAAAAATGAAAATGTTTTGATTATACGTTTATAATGTATTGAATTTCTTTCAAATATTCGCGTTTTCTCTTAATTTGCTTATAATACTGGCCCGAAATCAGAAAGCAAAATGCAGTTTAAATTATGTTTTGGAAAAACTAAAATTATTTTCTAAAAGTATAAGACCCCATTCATCAGTGACCTACTTACTTATAAGCCCATAAGAAATTCAAAAAATACCAAAACAAATTTGTAAAATATATTGCTAATTACTAAGAACAAGAAAAATAGAACATTTCCATTATCCTTCTAAACCAGAGGTTCCCAAATTTTTTTGTCTCATAGACCCCTTGCCATGTTTTTCGGTTTGGGGTAGACCTCTACTTACTTTAATAAAGAATTTTTGCAAATTTATCAACTTAAATGTCTTTTTGACAGCTGGTATAGAGCTATACTTACTTCAAAATATTTAAATTTCTAACTGTAGTGAAGTATAGTGTTTAAAATCTAAGACACATGTTAATTAATTAAATTAAAATTTAATTAATACTTAAAATAACTGTTACATATAGTAACTGAGCAACAAACAAATGCTTTTAATGGGAGAGATGAATCTGGCAATTCGTCCATTCTGGTGCCTCTAAAATTTCTGATATCCGTTTCTAAATTTTACTTTAAGATCTTCTTAGTGCCTATTTCGATCAGTTCCTTTGTAATATGACATTTGTTTTTCTTTAATGTGACCTTATTAATTAATTGCTTACTGTAGTTTTTCCATATATATATAGTCAAAGCATTTTCAAGCCTAGTTTCAAAATCTGAATAAAGGGCATTTAAATGTTGAACATATGTTAAAACGTCCTATTCCTGGCAGATTGTGTGTGACAAATTGAGAAACTAGGAAAATTCGGGACGTCCAATATTATACTCCTTAGCTTAGATATGGCAAAAAATGGTCCTTGTAACTGCAAATTAACTTCATTAAGTTTAATAAATAAATCTGTTAAACAGGTAAATCTGGTTTTAACTTGATTAAATTTTCTTTTAAAATTAAAGTCATGATCTCTGGTTTAATAAGAGTCACTATCGTAGAACCCCATTCACAATTCATGGACCCCCAAAATAGTTTTTTCGCTGACGTGATAGTGTTGTGTACGAACATCCAGCGTGAAGCCTGCCCAGACTATCTAGCCTCCGCTATCATAATGGTCAATTTTTCGGACTTGAAGGGCAGGTAGTGGGTCCCTTGTTGTCACTCTAATCGACAAAATCTGAAAAATGTTCTTAATTTTGAACATCAAAGTATATCAAAAGACAAACTAAGAAAATTCATATCAAACTAATAACACATTAAATTTGTAAGAAACGCCCTACAGTAAGAAATCTTTTTACTAATATCTTTTTATTGTTTATTATTATTAAGCGGAAATACATGCGACTAAAAGATTTCACGTACTTTTGTCATGGTGCCAAGGAGGTGAAAAGTTATCTTATACAACGGCATCCCATATGACACCAGCAATGGGAACGGTGTGCCGCTGCAAAACAAAAGCAAGATTAATGTGTCCATAGTAAAGTCTCTACACACGTGAATGACTGTCATCGCTGTTTAAATTGAATCTGGATTTATCGTTGAAAATTACTTGGTTTCATTTGGATGCCTTTTATTTCCATGAAATATGAAAGGAACAGTTCCAAACGAAACTGTGACGAGTCTTATCCGTGCCTTTCATTTATCCTCTGGGGGGAAATATTGCTTAGCTGTTGTATGTTTATGAAATCACTCCCATGATTTATGCAAATTTAAGTGCTATTTAAACTCCAGCGGAAGAAGTGTAGTAATTAGTCGTTAGGCTGCTATTAAGGGTCAATCAGCAAAATTACTACCTGAAGTCCTTGAAAAACTTGAACAGCAGCTTTCGTCCGTGATATCCAGTTAACTCGGGAAGTAACTGTCTTGTGCAGTTACATCAGATCACAAGCAGTTTTTATAACAATGGCTGATCATTTTTTGTCCCAAACTTCAACAGAGACTACAGTTTCGCGACGTAACTACTCCAAAAAGCATTCTAATTTAGAGGAATCTTTGTGGGGTAGTCTTTTTTCTATAGATACAGCTACAGTGTTGGCCAAAATTGTGGACACTTTTTTAAATTGTTATGTTTTTAAAATTTGTATGCATATAGAAAATGCTACGTAGTACAAAATGCAAAGTATTTTATGTCATTTGAAAGAACATTTAAAATTGAATTCAATACAAAAAACGAAATTCAAATATTTGTAACGCAAAAAAGGTTATGTTGCAATAACTATCGATATACATTAGATACTGATAATAGCATTGAATTATCAGTGCACAGTGGGGCTGCCTTTCTTTTTATTACAGCTTCACATGAATGTTTCATTCAGTTGAAAATAGTTTTACGCTCTTCCTTCGTTATTACATGATGCCAGGATCCAATTATATCCTACCCCTCAGGGGGCTCACCTTCTTTAGGTGAGTACGGGTGTCACAATCCCGAGGTACCCTAGTGATCTTTTCCTTTTCCCAAGGGGTTTACTGTCTTTGGTAAACTCGGGTGTCACGAACCCGGGGTACCCTAGTGATCCTTCTCTATTTTCGACCCTCTTGTCATTCAATTTTCCCTTTTTTTCTTTTCCCGTCTAGACTACAGACAATTTTCGAAATTCACATGTACAAAATTATTGATTGATTTTTTATTAGATTACTCAAAATATACATTAATAATACTATATTTTTCGTTTTGTATTGCGTTAAATTCGTTTAATATTTTTTTCGACAATTTATTTTAATGTTCGTATTATTTCTTTGTTTTCTTACTAACAACGTTGGTTTTCCGACCCGCATGTTTGCCGTGTGCGGCGTCCCGTAAGGAGGAAAATGGTGTCCTGGGAATACCTTTTGCGTACCCTTTGGCCCACGCTTCGCTGTAGACGGGTGGTAGGAGTGAGCCCGCTCCTGTCAATCGGCTGGTGATGAGTCTCTTCGGAGACATTGCTGTAGGGTTAGTGCTGCAGATAAGGGGTGGCGGGTTTACCCGTTGGATCCTCGCCCTGATGCTGTAGCACTATATTCTGGGTGTACTCCAGGTAAGCGCCGTGCCTGGTTTTTGCCAGATGACCGGCACACTGCCTCCCTTGTTGGACTCCGTGGTGGGTGGAGCCACTCCAGGATGAATACCATCTCTCTTTCATGGATCCTGAAATTTCGTGCCCGGGTAAAGGCCTCGTTTTACCCACTCTCAACGTTGATGAAATGTCAAAAAATTCCAGATTTTTACTGATTTCCTTACCACAAAATGAGATGATTAATAAATCGCCTTTTGCAATACATAAAGCGTTATTAGGTATTGGTGGTGAACCGAAATCTATAAAACGTTTAAAGTCCGGTGATCTACTTATCGAAACCATATCTGCATTGCAATCAAAGTCGTTTCTACTCGCGAAAACCTTTCTTAACTCACCTGTAACTATAACTCCTCATAAATCTCTAAACTCATGCAGAGGTGTCATTTCAGAACCTGATTTATTGACCGTCCCTGATGCAGAAATCCTTGAAGGATTTTCAAATCAGGGTGTTATTCAGGTCAGGAGAATTACAATAAAAAAAGAATCAACAGTAATTCCGACTAAACATCTAATTCTGACCTTTAATATCCCGAAACTCCCAACTAATATAAAAGCAGGTTATATAAATTGTAAAATCCGTCCATACATACCGAATCCTCTGCGCTGTTTTAAGTGTCAGAGGTTCGGCCACTCACAAATAGCTTGTAGCAGTCAATTTACGTGCTCTAGATGTGCATCCGTTGGACATTCTTCAACGGATTGTAGTCTAGAGCCAAAATGTGTTAATTGTTCCCAATCTCATACATCCGATTCAAAACTATGCCCAAAGTGGAAAATAGAAAAACAGATCCAGGAAATAAAAACAAATAATAATATATCTTATCCTGAAGCCCGTAAATTGATTGTCCCACAAATATCTCGCACATATGCACAAGCCATTAAACCTTCAACTATATCCAGTACTACTCAAACCGATCCAAATATAACGAACGTAATCTGCCCTCCATTACAATGTCTTAAACCCTTACCCTCTGCAAATCAAAAGGCAAGTACATCACCCTCAATGCCTGCAGTCTCCACATCTTCAACTCAGGTACATCCTCTTCCTTCCACATCCTCAGAAATACCAGCCATATCAAATGATCCTCAGTTACCTATACCAATTCCTACTAATACTACCAGCACCACCCAGTTCAGCCCTATGGAAACTTCATCAAATATATCTGCTTCCTCGTCCAACTCCCGTACTCGACTCCCTTCTGCAGGTATAATACAATATTCAAAAAGTAAACATACAAAATCTCGAGCAAGAACAAAAAAGCTACTACAAAAAATAAACGAAACAGCTAAGTATATAAAAATGGCACCACACATACCGATAAAGAGTTCTCCAGTACAGACTTCCGAAGAAGAAGAAAATGACATGCTGATATATGATGTTGAAGCAGAAGAAGCAGAAGTTATGGAAAAAAAATATTTAACTCCGACCAAGCACCGGAAGGGGCGCGATTGAATCATACTTATCGGACTTGGTGGGGGGTAATCCCCACCAAAAACTTGTTATTAGCAATTTTTTTGAATATAAAATATTTTGATTTTTTTTTTGAAATGTTTTAAACTTGTCTGACTTGGTGGGGTGTGCCCCACCAAAATCTAATTGTTTATATAACTATGTTTAACCATATTTGAGTATTTTAAATGGATTTTTAATATTTTAACGATTGATTGGCGCAGCTTAGCCGAAATCGGCTCTTGCGCCATTAAACCCAACATTCACTCACTCACCCAATTATATCCTCAATTATAGTTCCATTTTATTTCATGGGTTCTTCATTCAGGCAAGAGTTTTCAAATGGAGCCATAAGTTTTTGATAGCATTGAGGTCAGGTTGAGGCACCGTTTGAAAACTCTTGTCCTAATGAGGTACACATGAAATAAATAGGAACTAATAGATTATATAATTGTTTTCTGAAATTACGTAATAACGAAAGAAGCGTGTAAAACTATTTTCAGTATTTAAGGTATCCGATTACCCTAAAACTGTGAATTTTGCCAAAAATTGACAAATTTTTTTTATGATTTTATTTTATGACCATCTTATTAGCTTTATAAAAACACTAAGTTTATCATTTTCCGTTTAATAGAACAAAAACTACAAGTGTTTTAGTAAAAGCAGATGCCCTTACTTTAGCAAGATGTCATACTTTAAAACACGTTTTACTCGAAATAGGATTTTTTGAAAATAATCAAACGGGGTCAGCGATTACTAAAAAAGTTTTGAACATAATTAACTGAAATTTTTAATGTAAGTTCTGTATAATAGTAGAATTGTTTTAACCTTCAGATTTATCAATCACTGTTTTATTTCAAAATTTATAGTCCCTTTTGTGAATATAATCTCTGTCTATTTAAGCATTTTCATATAGTAACCGAGATAAAGTGCTCTAGTTTTTGTAAGAAAGAAAATATCTCCTCAAGGTCATTTCAAAATTGAATAATATAGCAAAACATTAGATTGAAAAAATTGAAAATTTGTTCATAAACCTTTGGTGCAGAATGGGCCGCGTTTATGCTATATTTTGTCAATTTTTACCTATTTTTCCAATTTTAATAACAATAATCTCTTTTTCTCTCCTTCATTTTCGCATATTTTTCTTAAAGTGCACTGAACAAATCTAAAAATAACAAAAAGAATCCCCATATCTCCTTTTTTTAAAAAAAAAAGTTGTCGCAACCAAGTCGGATACCTTAATATATACCTATAGTTGCTGCAGCATAACCTTTTTTACTTTGCAAATATTTGAATTTTGTTTTTCCCATTAAATTAAGTCTTAAATTCTCTTTCAAATGACATAAAAGACTTTGCATTTTGTCATAAGCATACAAACTTAAAAATGATAACAATTTAAAAAAGTGTCCACAATTTTGGCTACCACTGTACAGGAGTGGTTGGTTTCTCATATGGCTCTAAAGGAAAACTGATGTTTATGATGTGTATACTACATTGAGTCTCAATATTTTTTATTATATGCTTTGCCATTTCAAAAAGAATGGTGCCTACTCATCTTGAGGTATTCACTGACAACCAAATGGGGTTTCTTTTTTAGGAAAGCAGAATCATTTTAGATCCCAAGAAACGTGATTGGCATTCGCTCTTTTTGCAGCCATTCACCAAAAGACGAACAACAAGAATAAGCACGTTTCTATGTCTTTCCAAGAAACTGGGCTTTGATGTAGTTTTTATATCTTTTTTTTTCAACAGCTAGTAAAATAGCAGACGTGAGAGTAATATTTTTCGAGATCAGATTCTTTTTTTTCAGCCATTTGTTCTTTGTAAAATGGTAGGGAATTTTTATTCCAACTATAGATTGTGGTTGCGGAAGCTTTCAATTCATCTTTACGTATTTGTATATATTTCCCAGTATGAATATGTATTTGTATTTTGAGTATTTGATATGGTAAAGAAGTATAAAACACAAGCGGAATACTGTAGAATGTCAGATATTTAATTTTAAGAAATTTTTTCCTTTTTTAAATAATGGTAGGGCTTCAAACCGAAATGGATTCAAAAACCAGAAAAAAAATCTTATTTTGGTCGAAACGAAAACCGGAACTGAACAGAAAAAAAATATTGGCTTACTGTAACCAACTTCTCAATATTGTCTAATTTAACGACAACTATATAATTATCATCATTGCACGTACATTGCTTCTCGATTTCCGGTTTTGATGTTCACTAGTACTTTTCTGTTTCTGTTTCACTCGAAATTACTTGTCGGAGGCATATTTAATTCAATTGACCGAACCGGAAAAACGTGGAGGATTTAAAATAATAATAAACATAACATATAAAATTATTCATTTGGAACTGAACCGAAAACTGTTATTTTTGTCGGAACGAAAACCAGAACTGAACCGATATATTTTTTTAGTGGAACCGGAACGAAAAAAATGAAGAGTTTCAAAGTCTTTCTTATATCATATAAACGAAAGTTATAGTAGCTATGGATATGTGAAAGGTCTTAAAATACGATTCACATGACAGAAAAGTATTTGTACTAATAATTTTTCAGGGGGAATATAACATCCGTTTCATTTGCAAGCAAAAAATAATTTATGGTCTATAACAGAGATTGCAATTATAAATACATGAAAGGAACAATCAATGCCATTTATTTGGTGTGTTATACTTATAAATTCAAATAAAGCTGTATTCTTAATGACTAAAAATGGAAGACAACCAGCATTTCGAGAATGTTGTAAGTCTTACAATATGGAACTATGGTAAATCTTAAGACAACAAAATAGTTCGTTGAAGATTACCCTGTGTCCAATTAGATCTTTTGAGCCCTCTCTTTCTTGATATCATAGTACAAATAATTATCATGAAAAAAAATTATTATTATTATTTGTAACAAAGACATTGTTATTAAATGTTGAAAGCATTTTCAGAAATATATCAGCATTACAGATATTTATAAATGATGATAAGAGGTGTTATATAACTATTATTATACCAAGACGGAAATAATAAACCACGAATTTTAAGCTTCTAAGCTTTATTCTCTACTAACTGATTCCATTAAGTTAAATCTACAAAAAATTTATGAACTAACAATTTATGTGTTCTTTATACCATAGAAAAAGCAATACCATATTCGAAATTATCATTTCTAAAATACAGTGCGTTAAAAACTTTTACATCATTAAATTCAAATTAGATTCAATTGAAAAAGAGTCTAATTTCAAAATTTACAACTCTATAAAATATATTACAATATTTATTCCCAACAGATAGCTTTGAATGAAAGCAAATTACTTTTGTTTTGTTGAACGTTATTTACATATAAGCTCTCTAGATTAACCTTATTAAGAATCATAATTATACAAATTCAAAGATTAGTTTAATATGACGTTTAAAACCCAACACACTAAGCTATTTGACCTGTTAGCATGTCCGGTTTTAAACATTTAATGACATTGTAAACAAGTTATTTCAGCTCACATACATGCACCTTAATTCACAGTTCGTATACTAGTACCTTGATAAGTGTCTCCGGTAATTTCAAAACACTTCAAAACAATTGCGCCATGTATTTCATTATATTATGTTGTAATATTTTAATGGCGAAGCATGTAACATTTGGGCGAAGTGGTTGTATAATTTGTAGGTCCTCATAGCTTCTTCAACAGGGAAATATGTTTGGGCTTTGTTTATTTTCTTTGGAAGTAGTGAATACAGATTTTATTAACTCCTTAAAATTTAATTAAGTTTATTAAAATTTATTTAAAAATGGTATCATAAATTGATAAAGTAATGTAATAATATAGAAGAAAAACTGTGCAAAAAGTGTTTGGTTAAAGAATGTCAAATAGAAAATTAAATTTAATGTTTAAGAGTAATATGTCCAATATTTTTCTGATAACATTTCTATAACAGCTTTCAGAAGAAAAGAAATGATTTTTAACGTTATGCAATGCAATGGAATTCTAAAGAACAATTTCTAGCTTTATTCTTTGTCATGAAATTAATTCAAGGTTGATTTTAAACCAAATCCTTATAAAAGAAATTTTAAGATTCTTTACTTTGATTATAACAAATAATTTAACATTGAAAGAATTAAACTTTTTTCAAAACATTTTAAGCCATGTTTTTTTTTTAATTATCGTTTGGCGGATTAATTCCATATTTTCTGATAAAAAAAATTCCTAGGTAATTATAGTTATTTAGTTATAACTATACCATTATTACTAACCAGATATAATAACAATTATTTAATTATAATTACAAAATTATTATTTGTTATATTTTCAGATATATAAATCATTTGCTTGATTGATTGTCTGATAACTGTCCCTGTAATAGATAAAAAAAATAGAATTTATAAAAAAAAATACAATTCTATAATTTGAATTTTGTACTCGGAGTTCCTACATTCAAGTTTAATCATTATCACACATGTTGGCAACATTGAATATATAATAACACTTTTATGTTATTTAAATTCTCAGTTTATCAAGTACCGTATTTATTCGAATCTAAGGCGGCTTCAATTCCCTAATTCTTAACAAGTTTTTGTGAAAAATTATTAATCCTGTAAAATAGTTTATCAAGATATTCAATTTTACGAAATTAAAATAAAGTTAAAAGAAGAACTAATACTAAGTGAATAATTAGTTATTTTATCAATATCATATACTTTTTTAAATACATGCATGAATCTGTTATTGCGCCATCCAACGAATATTTTTTTCTTTCGATTTTAAGCCGCAACTGATTTTCAGTAAAGTTAACATCGGGAAAAAGTGCAACTTAGATTCAAGTAAATCCGAAAGATATATTGAGCTATCCATTACCCGCCCACACTTTGCAGGTGGGAGCGGGTAATATTAAAATTATTATATATTAAGTAATAATAAAATTATTATATATTATTATATAGATTTATATATTAAAATGCACTGTTGAAAGAAAGAGAGAGATAAGTTATTGATACCGAAATCATAGCAATACACGTTCGATTTTATTGAAAAACATTCTTATAGCCCTCGTTTTTTGATTTAAAAAGGACAGAACTTTAATTTCTAAAACGAAGGAAAATTAACTTTCTCGTCCCTCTAAACAGTCTCTCGATAATGATTTTTCAAGAAAAATGCTTATCAAGCTTCTAGTCTGTAGGTCTAATACGAGGAGAGGGGGGGGGGGTCCATAAGTACCCGGCCTGACTTAGAGATGGCGGTAGTTGTTTGAAAAATATCACTATATTAGAAAGTAAGCAATCCACAAAGCATATGTTTCAAATTTGAAGATACCGCGTTGTTTAGTATTAGTTTGGCAGCCATCAATAAAAAACGTTTTCAGTGATTGTGAAAATGCAGAAAATGGCCATCGTTATATGTGATATAGTACTTTGTGACAGATCTATACGCGTCTATGACTAAACCCCTTGGGGACTCTTCTGGAGAAATATTTTTGCCAACCAACTTTCAACGAAGGAAGAAAAAGTGATTATGCAAATTAAGTATATTATATAAATTCTGTATTAAGTGTTAGAGTTAGTTGGTGAGTGGAGGATAGTGAATTTATTAAGAGAAAATCTAAGTTTATAATAGTATTAATTGAAGAATTCCAAGAAAGGATCACTCGGAGGTGATGAAATCCAGTAAAAAATTACCATTCAAGACCTCAACAGTAGGACTTCACAAGAGTACAGGTATCGTGATCCTTGTTTAAATAGAAGTTAAGCTTATTAGTGCGAGGCGTAGTTGCTATTGAGCTTGGATATCCCCAGGCTAACGAGTCTCACCTTCGCGCTCTGCTTGCTGATCATTATTCTTAATTAGATTATTATTGTGCTTGTTTGATATTTTGTGACAATAAAATAATTAGAGTGAATCATGTAGATTGATTATTCAGTTCTTCCCACACATCTAGCCGGGTCCGAGAGTAGACTAGGGGGATTAGAGGGAAGCAGGAACCGACAAGCATTACAACTTTTATTTGAAAGGCCTCAGCCCAACCAATATAAAAGCTGAACTAGATTCTACTCTAGGTGAGTTTACTCCTTTGTTAATAAGAGTAAAATATTGGGTCGTAGAGTTTAAATGAGGCCGTACGAGCTGGCAAGACGAGCATCGCAGTGGTCGATGAAATGAGGTGACGACTCCATAAGTGGTGAAGAAAATCCACAAAGCGGCACTTAATGATCGTCGACTGAAAATGCGTGAGCTAGCATGCATAGTAGGCATTTCAAAAAGTGCGACACAGTGCACATTATCTGAAAATTTGGACATGAGAAAGTTTTGTGCAAGACGAGGGCCACATTTGCTCACACTCGAGCAAAAGCAGTGTCGTAAAAATGTTTCAAATGAGTGTTTAGCGAAGTTTCACAGCAATAAAGCAGAACTTTTGCGCTTGTTTATAACCATGGATAAAACATGGGTCCATCACTTCACACCCGAGACAAAAGAACAAAAATAACAATGGACTGAAAAGAAAGAACCGGCTCCAAGGAAAGCGAAGACCGTTCCATCTGCTGGCAAGGTCATGGCGTCGTTTTTTGGGGGGGGGGTGCGCGTGGAATAATGCTCATTGATTATCTTCAAAAAGGAAAAACTTTCAACGGTGAGTATTTTGCGAACTTATTGCAATATTTGAGTGAATAAATCAAGCCAAAACGGCCGCATTTGCCTGATACGGAAGTGGTGTTTCATCAAGACAATGCACCTGCTCACAAATCCGTTATTGCAATGGCCAAAATTAATTAATAAGTTTGAATCGTTACCTCATGCACCCTATTCGCCACATTTAGCCCCCTCGGGGTTTTTTCTATTCCCAAACTTGAAAAAATGGCTCAGTGGTCAAAGATTTTCCAACGATGAAGAAGGGACGTCGGAAGTTAATGGCTATTTTGAGGAGCAAGACAATTCTCATTATAAAACTTATTGAACATGTTGAACAGCTTTGGGAAAAGTGTATAGAGCTCTCTAAACGAATATAATATTAAAAATAAATATTTTTTTCCGAAATTTTTGTGTTTTCTTTGTTGGGTCGAAAACTGCTGGAACGACTCTCGTAGTTCCGGAAACAGGATGGGCGAGTGAATGAGTCGATTTTCTCCTTTATGTATAGAGGGATACATTATTTTCATTTATTTCATTTAAGAAATATAAATTGTTAAATAATGTGGGTGACTGCGAAAGTCTAAAATGTAAAAAGTCTGACATACAAAAGTGTAATGCGGACATACACAAAAAAATAGCATTTTTGAGTATTGGTATAGCTCTTATCATAGTAAATAAAATAATGCTATCACATACTCTTAAATTTTTAGTTTAATACTAAGTTACCTAAATTCCTTATTAGGTTAATTTTTCTTTTAGTATTAGATTCTTTTAATCCTACTTTCTTCCATAGAATAAAAAAAATTATTTTCAACCGATTAAACACTGGATCCAGTTGTTGTTTTTTTTCTGCGTTATTTCCGTCGTAGTTACAATTATTTGCAACAGATGGCGCCAGTACGTTTTTCTAACAAAGCAGGAATTGAAATTTAAATAAATATATATTATCTGTATTTTTATTCCGCTATGATTTAATGAATGGTTTTAATCATTGTATGTATTTTTAAGGCTTTAAAAAACTCTTGTAATAAATAAAAATATGACTTTCAGAGTGAAGAAATTTCATTTTAATTACGCATTTATTAGTTTCATAAAATGAGCCCTTAGTCATTTAAATTATTATCTATGTCATTTATTTATTAAAACATAAAAGTAATTTTTTTAAAAAAAAAAATATCTTGCATTTAAAATATTTAACTAGAAAAATATTAATACTATTTATATGATAACTGTCCAATTCTTAAAAATAAAATAAAAAGATATATGTCGCTGTATAAGTATGAGATATACCTAACTTTAAGTGAATCAGTATTTCTACCTTAGCTTAAAAACATCTAAAAGTTGTTTTTTTTTAAATAAAATTTATGGAATTCCGAAAGACATAAGTTTGTAATGAAAATTGCATTTTAGTTAAAATATATTTCTGATGTGATTCCTTTTCTAATTTCACATACGATAACTTATTTTTGTATTTTTTTTACTATACGAATTTCTTACAATAAACTATTTTTGAAAATTTTTACATTCCTATTTCAAGAGAGCGCATTAATTATTTATATTAGTTTGCCGAAAAGAAGAAAAAAGCTAATAAAGCTAAAAAAAAGAGATGTTTTATTTATTGTAAAAATTCCTTTTGCTGTTATTAATGTTATATTAAAGTATTTCCTTTGAGATTAATAGAAGAAGACTACAAAGAATGTTGAAAAAGAAGAAAGATCAGAACAACACTCTATTGGTTTTAATAAACAAAATATTGTAAAATCTAACTTGATCTAAGATGTTCTTTTCTCAGGGATAAAATTCTTCTTCTGTATAACTTTAATTCTGCTTCTATGACCACCGAATTCTCCTCTATTTTGCTTGCTGCAATTTTAATTATTATATTCCATGCAAATGAAAAGTACTTTTTTTTCAATAATCTCTTTCTGAGAACATTTTATTTGTCTAAATCAAATGGTTATGCTTTTTCATTTTCTTAATATTTTGATTAAAAAATGTAATCACATGTAGATTTAAAATTTTTATTTATGTATTTATAGTGTTATTTAGATGGATGGAACATAATGCATTTCTTAAATAAATACTTGAAAAAAATTAGCACTAAGATAAAAAAAAAAGGTATAACGTGAACAAATTTATCAAAATATTTTTAATTCCGAATTTTTTTGTTGATGTTATGAGCAAATAAGACTGTCATTGATATTCAGCCCAATTCATTATTCAGTCTATATTCCTAGACTGAAATTATTAGTTGTTAGATGTGCGTATTAAAGTTTGCTCTCAAGTGGAATTTATCGTATATTTCGGCGAATAATATGCTCTTTTAAAAACAAGATATCAATCATTAACATGGCCAAGTAATTTTAGAGCGTTTTTCACATGTTGTATTTTGCACTAATACAACTATTGAACTTTTTACTAACAGAAAGTAGTGTGTACTATATTTTTAAAAAACATTTTTAATTTTTTTTAATTATTAAATTTAAATATGATTCGGCTCATCTAGGGCACAAATGCGACCAAATGCCGAAAACTCGAGGTCAATCGGTTAATTATTGGCTGAGAAAAAGGTACGACAAAATATGGAACGAAGACGAAGACGAGGACGAAATTTGCGTCCTAATAGCGCTTTTTTTACACTACGTGAAAAACGCGCTAAAAAGTAAGATCGAAATTTATCGGTGTGCATTATATTTCGGATATAAAAAAGACAGTTGAAAACAAACAGGTGAGCATTGAAAAACTAGATTTCGATATACAGTAAAATACGTTTAACGTGAAAACACTTAAGACGAAATATCGGTTAACACGAAATAATACAACGTTCTAATACAAACTACTGTCTATTTTCATGCATTTTTTCTCTTAACACAAAACGAAAATCACTTAACACAAAAAGAGTTCTCATCTGGGAATGAACAAAATACGGAAAATACCAGCGGGATTAGACTGTCCTACTGCATCATAAGAAGAATTCGTTGCTGTAGATGATGATAATGTGAGTACAATCCAAATTATGGGAAACAAAGGCATTTTGGAGTTTTTTCAAGGCTCAAAAAATTTTATTACATAAAATGAATAATGCAGCTCCTGCTCTCAAGTCATCCGAAATGGGGAACATACGCATGAAAAGTATACGCAGTTATTTAGACGCACGTTCCAATGGTGAAATGAATTTTAAAAAAGGGGCGACATCGAACAATTTGTTGACAATTGGATGCTAAAAAAGACAATGAAAAGAACAATATCAGATTATTTTCCAAAAACTCAATGCATGTTTTGTTTTCCCAAAACCTTGAAAAAAAATTTTTTTCTTGTGAATATTTTTTTATTGATTTCAATTAGATACATACACTGTGGTGTCCAAAATTTAAACATAAATCGTAAAATGCGAAAAGCATGGAGTAAATATTCGTAAAATTATTCCAAATTTCTTGCAGATATTAATTGGGTAAAGAAGAAACATTGGGTTTATGCAAAACTTTTCAGTCGACTACGTCCTGCGCGAAACACCAGGGCATGTCGGAACGCGGAGAAACCGATTCACGCAGCATTGGCAGTTCAGACAAGTTTCGTGCAACTGCTGTGCGAAGGAACGTTGTTAACCATCAAACAAGGTGAATGATGGCACAGAGACTCCAATTGGACATGTTTACGAAAGGGAGAATCGTTGGAATGCTCACGATCACAAACCAAGTGTCTCGAATTCTGAATGTGGACCAGTCTGTGATCTCAAGACTGTGGCAGAGGTTCCAAAGAGAGCGAGATGTTACCCGACAACCAGTATCAGGTCGACCAAGACTCACAACCCCTCGCCAAGACCGATATCTGGTAATAAGTGCGCGACGTCAGAGGAGCAGTACTGCCAGAGCACTGGGTTCGGCGCTCACAGTCGCCACAGGAATACGAATTTCGAGACAAACTGTTTACAGGAGACTCAATCATGCTGGCCTGTATGTCAGAAGACCAGCAGTTTGCATTCCCCTCACGTCTGCGCATAAACGCGCTCGTTTCAACTGGAGTTTGAAATATAAACATTGGAGTGTGGGAGAGTGGGCCAGTGTGATGTTCAGTGATGAGTCCCGGTTTAGTCTGAGTAGTGATTCTTGGCGGGTAACAATATGGAAAGAACGTGGTACACGTTTTGAACCAAGAAAAATAACGGAAAGACATCATTTTCCATCAAGGAGAGTAATGGTATGGGCAGGCATCATGATGGACGGGCGCGCAGACCTCCATTTCTTTGACACGGAGTCTGTAATTGCCAGTCCCTGTCACGTAATGGATAGTGAAGGACGTGTGTTCCTGAGCTCGTGACTGCCGACGGCGTACCAATCTACCCCCAAGGATAGTAGATGACCACCCCCGGGACCAACTTCCTGACCAAGAAGAATCACCTGATCCCCCAGCGGCCTAGTACTACCGATCTCCTTCATCATACTGAGCCGTCTTCTGCTCAACTTAAGGATTTTTACTCCAATACATTAAGCCGTCTTTTGCTCAATTTAAGGACTCTACCACAACACTTTGAGCCGTCTTCTGCTCAGGCCCGGATCTCCACTCCATCCCGGAGCCCGAGTGGCCCGGAACACTGAGAACCAACACCCCAAGGACCCTCGCCGGACTTCCAACATGGATCTCCCGCCTGCCCAATTATTCCAAGACCCGAGACTTACGACCGACTATGTGGACCCTTGCGAAAGGTACCACAATATGGAACAATTCATCTTCAAAGCCCTACTCTACCGAACCTGTACCAAAAATCCCTGGAACATGCACAGAAGAACCCCAGCGTAACGTACACCTCGGTAACCCCCGCTTCACGGGGGAGGGGCACAAGAACTGATTAACGCAAGCTCGTATTTACACAATTTATAAAATATTAAAGGCAAAACCAGACTTTTTTGCAGAGGAGCCTTAGCATTCTCCTTTCGCCACTAGTACATTGATAAAAAAAAGCACAACAGTAGCGCCAAAGCCGTTGGAATTCAAACACCGCATAAAAAAAAGATCGCACAGAAAAAATGGCGCAAAAATCAAATCGCATTAAAAAGGACCGCACAAAAACAGGTTCTACTGTATTTAGCCTTTTTTTTGGTACTTACTACAAGAATTCAGGATAGCTTTTTAGAAGATCAGTGTGTGTAAAGGAAAAAACAAAAATGAAGTCTTAGTTAAATATTACAAATACTTTATTAAATAAACTTGAGCATGAAAAAAAAATTAAAATACCTTTTTTTTTAATTCATTTATTAGAAAATCTATAGCTATTAGAATTCAATTCTATTTTAGCTCTCAAATATTTGTATATACGAAATAATGCATGTGTTAAGGAAATACATGGCACTGCTTCGGCAGTGGCGTTGTTTAAGTGTATCTCAAGTAGTGGAGAGTGGTATGTAACGTAACGAAGCAAGGGGCGTCAGATACAAATTTGAGTGAGGTGATTTGAGGGGTGACATACGGTTAGTTGTAAATAAAATTATTTGTTATTATAGAGTGGAAGTTTTATTGCAGATAGTAACGTCGTCAGCACAGCATGGAAACTTTTAATGCATCAAAAGTGTAGCACTTTTAAATTTACAATAATAAAGAGCTCACCAATAATAACATTAATATATTTACAATTGTTTAAAGATGAAAAAGTGAAAATGCTTCTTTTTAAAGATAAGTTCTTTACTTTAAAAAATAAAATAATGAAACAAATAATTCTTATGGCGTACAAAGAATGAATATTATTATGAAAAACAAATAAGCACAAAAAAGTAATTACTCCTTTCAACCAGAACGTTTTTTGAAAATAAAAATAAAAAGTCTTTATAGGGTAAAAATATTTTTAGATACCAAAATGAATTGTTAACTGGGAGCAAGTAAATCTATTTTATGAAACAATGGTTTTAGTACTCCATACTTTGATTACCTTATTAGCTTTAAAATAGAGAAACAACTTAAATAAACATTCGAGAAAAGCATATTCCTACAGTATTTTTATCAATAATTTTTATCAAGTTATTTTTTCTTTTGGTAATTTGTGAATAATAGATAGGATGAAATGCTCCTTTAGGTAAAATTAGTTTCAACACGAAAGTTTTTGAAAAAGAGTTACAGAGGTAATCTTGACATCATCGTGAAACTCAAGAACTTGGAATAGCCATTAAAATGATTTAAAAAAAAGATGGAAATTTAGTGTTATGCTCTCTTAAACCCATACATTGTTCTCTTTAAAAGGTGAAACTCGTAAAATATTTCCCTTTTAAAGTTATTTTGTAAGCTGTATAAG
The DNA here is from genome assembly GCA_019973975.1 of Trichonephila clavata. NCBI lineage: Eukaryota > Metazoa > Arthropoda > Arachnida > Araneae > Nephilidae > Trichonephila > Trichonephila clavata. Next base: position 17,217 of record BMAO01032291.1, on the reverse strand, counting down.
GCCTAGACTATAATATCATATATACTTTAATTTTTAGTTGAAGAGTTAATATATTTTTATTACGTTAAAAGGTATTTTGGCTATCCTTTATACAAGTTTTAAGATGTTTCTTACCAGAAATGAAGCAATGTTTTTGTTTAAATAAAGTTTACTATTTCTATGATAACAGAAACAATATCGTGATTAAATTATTTTTTATGTAACCAAAACAGAGTAAATTTTTATTCTTTTGGAAGCATTATTTATATAAAATATTGTGGATCTTTTTTCAAATTTGAAAAAATCGTCCAAGTTATAAAATGAATAAATAATATTGAATTAACGATGTTGAAATTAAAAATGGGAATTTATCAAAACTTTTATAATAGATCCTTATGATCAGAGTTTTGTATAAAAAAAATTAATTATCACGTATATTTAAAGGTTATTTTATAATAAAGTCACAACGTCGATGACTAAACAAAAAATAACTTATTTTGTATAAAATACTGCTTCATAATTAGAAAGCATGTATCACAATTACGTAAAACACAAAGCTGAATAATAATTCAGATTAATTCGTAAAAATGTTTGGCAAAAAACAGTTTAAAAACGAATTGTAATGCGAAATTGCAATTTCGCATGAATTAGAAAAACACATATCTTAAAATATAAGATAAGCTTTGTATACACTATTATTATTGTTTTCGTTATTACAAACAATAAAACTTATAATACAAAAATATTAATAATAACAAAACTATATGAAAACGAGATCAATGAAAAGTTACCTTAGGATGTTTGAGAAAATGTTGCGTAAATAATTGTTAATAATATTAAATTGGAAAAAAAAATTATTTTCTGATATTTTTGTGACATATTTTTGATATTTTTTCGACTTATATCGGAATTAATTTACTTTCTAATGATATAGATTGAAATGGAAGTCAAAAAGATGCATCTCAAATTATTAGAAGTAGAACGCAGAGCTTGTTTTTTTTCTGTTTATTCCTTCTATCAGAAAATGTTTTATCAGGTTAAATCTATACTTAATAGTAAAAGAGCTCTATTTTCCCATCTTTCAATATATTTATTTCATGATATATCCTATAATAATTTTAAAAACGTTTTTTGGCGATCAAGATATTTTGTGCTTTGACTTACCACATGCCGTAAAATCCGACGTATAACGCGGACTTTTAACACAAAAAATAAGATCAAAATTTAAAGGTGAGCTTTATACAACAGATATAAAAATGAGAGCTTTAAAAATAAAAAAGATGAGAATAGAAAAAAAAATTAGACCTAAATATAACAAAATGCTGCTTATTTAAAAGAAATGACATTGCTTATGAGCTTAAAGGATTGTAGTTTAAGAAGCATATACTTTTTTTTTCTAAAGGTAGGGATAATACCCGGAATAAATGACTACACAACATAAAAGATTTTCTTATATTTCAGGTCCTTTTTTCATCAATACATATTAAGTAATCTTTAAGAAAGATAAAAGCATTCCGTTTCATTGTTCAAAAAATATATGGTGATTGGTTTAGTAAATCCAATCAAATTTGAGATAAGATCTAAAGGTAAATCTTTTTTCCAAACAATGATATTCTTGAACTATTTTATGAATTCAGAAGAACAGAATTCATTTTTAACCATAAAGTTATATTATCGGTAATATATATCACACTAACATAGTAATAAAATTTATAATATAACTCAGTATGTTTCTTAATGTTTATTTAATTCAAATATGTTTCCTTATTGGCTATTATTTTTGATATGGTGAAATTGAAAAACCTTAATTAAGGCTACTAAAATTCTCACTTTCTTTATTTCATGAATTAGTTGAAACACAAAAAGATATCGACTGTTTGTCAACCAACCAGAGAGCAACCATTAACTCTCATCCACGCAGAAAACCTACCACTTCATCAAGGAGATAAGCTTTAACCACGCCTTCCGGATCTCCTTGACCAAGCCAATCACCAACATGCCTCTCAGCAGACTGAAAAATTTTCCACTTTCGCTGTCTTCCAAGTTGAAGCTCCCCAGGTATGGGATTGAGAACTGTTTTCCCAGTCCAGATGACCACAGGAAAACGCCTATTCAATGACAATTTGACATTTTATGAAAAAAACTGGTAAATATTTTCTTTAAAAAAATTTTTTATAATATTTATAAGTACTTTTAAATAATATGAATTAATTTGATCAGAGTTTTTAAAATTAATTTCATTTTAAAAGGCTTACATGCTATAAAATTCATTTTTTAAGTAAGTTTTATTCAAATATATCATGTAGTCAAAATATATCATAAAACAAAATAATAAATATTAGGTTAATTTATTAGTTATTTAGAATCAATTAAATTTTCTAAATGCAACTAAACATTCAAAAGCAATGGGAAAAAAATCGTGCAACTAAGCTCTCAAGATCATAATTTACTAAATTAAAAAATAGCCATTTACTTATTCTAGAATATGAGTTAAAACTCTGATCAGCATCTATTGGTAAATGTGAGTTCTATCAAGAAGTGAAAAAGATTTGTATTTGTAATATGTAGTATGAAAACCATTTACACAAGCGATCCATTAAGGTCTTAACATGAAAGGAAAAAGGCTTCGACACATAAAATAGAGTAAAATGTTAGCTCGATGTACTAAATTATGTAACGCAGTGTTACTTTTCAATTCACTTTGCAACACAGAAAGATAAAATGTATTACTTTGCAGCTGGAGAAAATAAGATGATGGCGTTAAAAACCCATCAAAAATATTTCGTTTTATACTCTTCAAACATTACATAAATGTAGCAACATTATAAAAAAAATTAATCAACGTATAATACATTATACCTTCAGTTAAATTTTATAAAAAGGTTAGCAGTAAAAAGAAGCAAAATAAACATAATTTACATCTATCAGATGATTTTTTTTCATTATGTACACTTCGCGATTGCTCTCTCTTTGCTACTGTGCATGGTACTCGGATGCAGACAGTTGAAGGAAAACTGTTTCAAAAAGAAAAATTAAAGAACCATCTCTTGCTTCCTTTTTTCATTTTTTTATGAACTTTGTTTACCTTTTCTTTGAAAGAAACAAGATATAAATATTTTGCATCCAAAGTAAAATTTAAAAAACACACAATGTGATGTTTATTTTAGTATGTTTTTGCTTTGACAAGTCAAAAAAAGGTTATTTCTTAATAGTTTTGATTTTAACCTTTTATCAGAATCTTATTCATCAAATTCCTACGTTTTAAACATAACAATTTTATACAATTTGGATTTTCCCAATTTTTTTTTTACATTTGTTGAAACTTATGCTTTAACAAATACATTTTTACATAAAAAATACATAACAACACATAATACTTTAACAAATACATAAATAATTTTAAAGCAATAATATTGAAATATTTAGCTTTTTCTTTGGTAACTTTTTTCAGTAATGAGTGACTGTAGAGGAGAAACAAAATTGAAATCATAGTTAAATATTACAAATATTTGAAATAAATAAAATTGAGCTTGAAAAAAAATAATAATACCTTATTAGAAACGCATGTATTAGAAAGAACATAGCTATATTGAAATTCAATTTTATTTTAAAACTCTATGTCTTGTGCATAAAAAGTGATGCATGAAAATCTTTATGCATCAAAACTATAGTACTTATAAATTCACAATATTAAACAACTCAAAAACAATATCTTTACAATTATTTAAAGCTGTAAAAGTGAAAAAGCTTTTTTTAAAGATAAGTTCTTTTTTAAAAAAGAAAGATAATAAAACAAATAATTCTTATTGCTTACAAAGTATGAATATTATTATGAAAAAAGTAATTACGAAAAAAGTCATTACTCCTGTAAACCGGTAATTTTTTTGAAAACAAGAAAAGAAGTTTTTATAAGGCAAAATTATTTTTTTAGATACCAAACTGGAAGAAAGTTAAACGATTTTGTGAAATAGTAGTTTTAATGTTCGATACTATGATTATCTTATTAGCTTTAAAATAGAGAAACAATTTCAATAAACATTCAAGATAGGCATATTCGTACAGTATTTTTATCTCTCTCTCTCGCTCTCTCTCTCTCTGCCCTTTTTTATGATCAATTTTTTCTTTCGCTTAGTAATTTGTGAATAATAGATAGGATGAGATGCTCCTTTGTGTAAAATTAGTTTTAACACAAAAGTTTTTTAAAAAAGAATTACAGAGTTAATCTTGACATCATCATGAAACTCCAGAACTTGGAATAGCCATTAAAATGATAAAAAAAAAAGATAGAAATATATAATGTTATGCTCTCTTAAACCCATACACAGTTCTCTTTAGAAGGGGAAACTCGTAAAATATTTCCCTTTTAAAGTTATTTTATAAGCTGTATAAGGCCTAGACAGTAATATCATCGATACTTTAAATTTTAGTTTAAAAGTTAATAGTTTATTATGTTAAGTGTGTTTTGTTTATCATCTATGAAAGTTTTTTTTTTTTTTGCCACAATAATGAAGCTATATCTTGGATTAAAAATTTTACTCTTTCTCTGATAACAGAAATAATATCATGATTAAATTATTTTTTATGTATCCTAAGCAGGGCAAGTTATTCTTTCGAAGACATTATTTATGTAACATATTGTGGTTCTTTATTAATTCGAAAAAATCGTTCAAGTATATAAAATGAGTAGAGAATGTTAAATTAATGGTGTTGGAATTAAAATGGGAATTTATCAAAACCATTATTATATTTCCTTATGGTCAGAGTTTTGAAAAAAAAATTGAATTATTTTGTATGTTTACAGGTTATTTTATAATAAAATCGCAACGTCGATGACTGAACAAAAAAGGTTGGATATTGTAGCAACAATAATTGTAAATAATATGAAACTGAAAAAACATATATTTTTTAATATTTCCGTGACTAATTTTTGATATTGTTTCTACTAATATATTAATCAATTTATTTTTCCCTCACATAGATTTGAATACCATTTTTATAAATAAATTTGATACTTATTAGATTTAAAATAGAAATTGCCTTATAAAGCTCTAAATTATATTCAAATTTATATTTGATTTTTCATAATGTTTGAAATTCTTCTTAAAGCCTCTTTCTTTTAAGAATGTATTAAAATATATAAACATTGATTGAAACGTAAGTCACAAAGAAGCATGACAAATTATTAGAAAAGTACCGTAGAGAGAGAGAGAGAAGAGAGAAAGAGAGAGAGAGCTTGTTTTTCTGTTCCCAGAAAAACAACCTCTACCAACCTCCCAGTAAATGTTTTTCTCAGGTTAAATCTATACTTAAAATTAAAAGAGCTCTATTTTCCCATCTTTCAATATATGTATTGCATAATAACTCTAATAATAATTTTAAAAATACTTTTTAGCTATCAATATATTATGTGCTGTGACTACGCCATATGGCGTAAAATCCGACGTATAACACAAAAAATAAGATCGAAATTAAAGGGTACGCTTTATACCCCGTATATAAAAATGAGAGCTTTAAAAATAAATAAAAAAAGATGAGAATAGAAACAAATTAGGCATCTACATCCATCGAAATACTATTTACTTAAAAGAAATGACATTACTTATGAGCTTAAAGGATTGTAGTTTAAGAAGTATATACATTTTTTTTCTAAATGTAGGAATAATACACGGAATGAATTACTTCACAACACAAAAGCATTACGTACATTTCACAGCTCAACTATTTCCCTCATTATATATTAAGTAATCTTTAAGAAACATAAAATCATTGCATTACATTGTTCAAAAAATATATCAAGCTTGCTCTAGTAAATCCAACCAAATTTGAGATAAGATCTAAAAATAAATTTTTTTCTTCCAAACAGGGATATTTTTGAACTATTTTATGAATTCAGATGATCAGGATTTATTTTTAATCATAAATCTATGTTATCAGTAATATATATTGTAACGAATTCGAGGCCCATTCTGAAACTCAAGGTGGACTGATCCGAGGTACTGCGCATGCGCAAGTGCCACGTCAAGGAGTTCGGTGTTTACCTCTCGACGAGAGAGGTCGTCGTTTTTTTCTAGCTCCACCCGTGAGCTTAGTGTGGAGATTTTTTTACGAGGATTATCTCGCAACGAGACAATACGATACGCTCCACCAGCGAGCTTTGTGAAGAGATAGTTGAATGTTGATATCTCGAGGAGAGATGTGTGAGTTCCACCAAGGAGTTGTGTTTGAAAGATTGTGTATCTGCCGGTGGCAGATGTGTTGGAGGCCACCCACGCCAATTTCTTATTATTTATCTCTAAAAGTATCAACGAGCTCAGAAGATTCAGTATTTAAAACCGTGTAAAAAGTGTAAATTTTTGGTGTATGTGAATATCCTATTTCTGTGTGTGTAAATAAACAATTAAACATCATTGAAGTTCATTAATTGAAAACTCTAGGACATTACAATATCATACTTTAATAGAAATCAACTTTGTAATGTAACTCAGTACATTTTCTACAGTTTAATAATTTCAAATGTGTTCCCTGAACATTTATTAATTGTGAAATGTCGACATTGAAAAACCCTAATTAAGGTAATTAAAATTCACTTTCTGTATTTCATGAATATGTTGAAACATAAAAAGATATTGACTGTTTGTCAATATTATGAAAAAAACAGGTAAATATTTATAATATTTAATTACATTTAAAAAATATGAATTCATTTGATTACTGTTTTTTAAGTTACTTTCATTTTAAAAGGGTAACCTCCTATAAAATTCACTTTAAAAAAAAGTAAGTTTTTCAAAAAATATATTATGAAACAAAATAATAAATAATAGTTTAATTTATTAGGTATTAAGAACCGGTTAAATTTTCTAAGTACAACTAAATATTTAAAAGGAATGGGGAAAATATTGGGCAACTAAGCTCTCAAGCTCATTACTTATTACATAACTTTAAAAAACAAACTTCTATATATTCTAGAATTCCTCTATTAAAACTCTTATCACACTAGCATATATTGGTACATGTGAGTTCTATTAAGTAGTGAAAAAGATTTTTATTTGTATATGTACTATTAAAACCATTTATAACAAGAGATCTATTAAGCTCTTAACGTGAAAGAAAAAACGGCTTTGACACATAAAATAAAATAAAATGTTAGCTCAATGTATTAAACTATATAAAGGAGAGATGCTTTTCAATTCACTTTGCAACACGGAAATATAAAATGTATTACTTTGTAGAAGGGAAAATAAGATGATGGCGTTAAAAACCCATTAAAAATATTTTGTTTTGTACTCTTCAAACATTACATATATGTAACAACTTTATAAAAATTAAGCAACTTAATGCATTATACCTTCAGTTAAATTTTATAAAAAGATTATCAGTAAAAAGAATTAAAATAAACATTTTTTAAATCTCTCAGATGATTTTTTTCAATATGTACCCTTTGGGATTGCTCTCTCTTTGCTACTGTGCAAGGTACTTGGATGCAGACAGTTGAAAGAAAAATTTTCAAAAAGAAAAAGTATGGAACCGACTCTTGCTTCTTTTTTTCAGCTTTTTTTATGAACTTTGCTTACCTTTTCTTTGAAAGAAGCAGGATCTAAATATTTTAGATCCAAAATAAAATTTAAAATACACACGATGTGATGTTTATTTACGAATTTTTTTTTTGTTTGACAGGTAAAGAAAGATTATTGCTTAATAGTTTTGATTTTAAACTTTTACCAGAATCTTATTCATAAAATTCGTACAATGTCTTAAACATAGCATTTTTATACAATTCGGATTTTAACATATCTTTTTACATTTTTTGAAACTTATATTTTAATAAATACATTTTTAAAGCAATATTATATATTGAAATATTTAACTTTTTCTTTGGTAACTTTTTTCAGGGATGTGTCTGTAGAGGAAAAACCAAATTGAAATCATAATTAAATATCACAAATATTTGAATTAAATAAACTTGAGCTTGAAAAATAATAATAATATGTTATAAGAAACGCATTTATTAGAAAGCATATAGTTGTTGGAATTCAATTGTATTTTAGAGCTCAATGTCTTGTGCATACGAAATAATGCATGAACAAAATGCATCAAAACTATAGTACTTATAAACTCACAATAATAAACAGCTTATATAACAACAATAACGTCAATATCTTTACAAGTATTTAGAGCTCAAAAATGTGAAAAAGCTTCTTTTTAAAGATAAGTTCTTTTTTTAAAAAAAAAGATAATGAAACACAAATAATTCTTATGGCGCACAAAGAATGAATATTATTATGAAAAAAAGTAATTACAAAAAATGTAATTACTCTTGTATCCAACGATTAATTTTTTTGAAACCAAGAAAAGAAGTTTTTATAAGGCAAAAATCCTTTTTTGATACCAAAAAGGAAGAAAGTTAATCGATTTTGGGAAATAATAGCTTTAGTGTTCCATACTTTGATTACCTTATTAGCTTTAAAATAGAGAAACAATTTAAATAAACATTCAAGAAAGGCATATTCCTACAGTATTTTTACTACTCTTTTTTATGATCAAGTTTTTCTTTATCTTAGTAATTTGTGAATAATAGATAGGATGAGATGCTCCTTTAGGTAAAATTAGTTTCAACACGAAAGTTTTTGAAAAAGAGTTACAGAGGTACTCTTGGCATCATCATGAAACTCGAGAACTTGGAATAGCCATTAAAATGATTTTAAAAAAAGGTGGAAATTTAGTGTTATGCTCTCTTAAACCCATGCATTGTTCTCTTTAAAAGATGAAACTCGTAAAATATTTCCCTTTTACAGTTATTTTGTAAGCTGTATAAGGCCTAGAATGTAATATCATATATACTTTAATTTTTAGTTGAAGAGTTAATATATTTTTATTATGTTAAAGTGTGTTTTGTTTATCTTCTATAAAAGTTTTTAGATGTTTTTTGCCAATAATGGGGCTATTTTCTGGTTTTAAAAGTTTACTCTTTCTCTGATAAAAGAAGCAATATCATGATTAAATTATTTTTTATATAACCTAAACATGTCAAGCTCACTCTTCACAATGTAACATATTGTGGGTTTATTTTTTTGAAAATTTGAGAAATTATTTAAGCATATGAAATGAATAGATAGTATGAAATTAACTGTATTTGAATTAAAAGGGGAACTGATCAAAGCCGTTGTAATATTTTCCTATGATCAGAGTTTTATATAAAAGATTAATTATTATGTACGTTTCCATTTTAATTTATAATAAAATCACAAGCTCGATGACTGAACAAAAAAATGATTTTTAAAATACTGCTTTATAATTAGAAAATATGCATCAATTACATTAAATACTAAACTAAATAAAAATTCAGATTAATTCGTAAAGTGTTCAGCAAAATCAATTTAAAAATGAAAACAATTCATAAATGGACCGAATTAGTAAAACACATATCTTAAAATATAAGATTAGCTTTGTCTACAACATTGTTATCGTTTTAGTTATTACAGATAAGAAAACACTCATAATTCAAAAATAACAACAGCAAAACTACATGAAACGAGATCAGAGAACGGTTAGCTTAGGACAGTTGAGAAGTAGTCGCATAAATAATTGTTAATTATACGAAATTGAAAAAAAAATTATTTCCTGATATTTCTGTGGCATATTTTTGATATTGTTTCGACTTAAATTGGAATTATATAATTTACTTTTTAATGATATAGATTTGTATCTCAATGTTATAAACAAATTTTATACAAATAACTTGATTTTGAAAAGAAATTTCCTTATAATGCTCTAAATTCTATAGAAATTTATATTTGATTTATGATAAGATTTGAAATTTTTCAATAATCCTCTTTTTTTAAGAATATATCAAATAAAGTAAAGATAGATTTAAGCAAATGCCACAAAGATGCATGTCAAATTATTAAAAGTAGAACGCAGAGCTAGTTCTTTTGTTTATTCCTTCTATCAGAAAATGTTTTACCCCAGGTTAAATTTATACTTTATAGTAAAAGAACTCTATTTCCCCATCTTTCAGCATATGTATTTCATAATATCTCTATAATTTTAAAAGCACTTTTTGGCAATCAAGATATTATGTGCTTTGAGTATACCATATGCCATAAAATGCAACGTATAACGCGGTCTTTTAACACAAAAAGATGGAAATTTAAGGGTGTGCGTTATATACCGGTTATAAAAATTTTAGCTTTTAAAAATAAAAAAGATTAACCTAGAAAAATAAATTAAACTACATATATCAGAATGCTGTTCGCTTAAAAGAAATAACATTCTAAATGAACTTAAAGGGTTGTAGTCACACTATTAGTTACTACATTATTACAATAGTGTATTTCTTAAGTAATATACTATTTTTTTCTAAAGACTGCAATAATACTCGGAATAAATGACTTCACAACGTAAAGGCATTGCGTACATTTCAGGTTTCTTCATAAAAAGGGAGTGAGAACGTTATACGACAAATATACATAAAAATTAAAAATCGAAACTTGAAAGTGTGCCTGTGCGTTATAATCGAATTTTAAGGTAATTAAAAGAATTTTGGATCATATTTCGAAGATTTATTGAAAAATGTATGTTAAATGTCTTAAACATATACCTAACTTAAAGCTTAGCTTCATCGAAAAAGATTTAGAATTAATAGGTTTAAAGATTAATACCCGAAAACAACCGAGTAAAATATCAGTTTTAAAATGTAAACAGCTGCCATCCTGAGCTGTACAGCTGAAAAGTACACCCACAAACATTCTCTCCCAGAGCCAGTTCTTAAAAAAATATTTAAAACATATTTATAGACTTAATTGCAAAAGAACTTTTATTAAAATATTCGAATAGCCGTACCCAGAACCCGAATGGAAACTTCAATAACTGTGTATGGAATCGAGTTCCTAAAGACACATTTGCGCACAAAAAGACTTAACAGATTGGTGTAATGTAAGCAGTGATGTGTTTTAATGAAGGTGCATATGCAAGAACAGATGTATTTAAAGAACTAAAAAATCCAAGTATCAGCACTTGAGAAGGCCTTCGAAAAATTGACAAAGTTAGAATTTGCGAAGTCGAGATGCCAGTGCGAAAACCCAGAAAAAATGCTAGAACTATTGAAAGACAAAATAAAAGGAAGCAGGTTGCTTTGGAAGATTCCATGAAAGATGAATACAATATTGTAATGGTTTAAATATCAAATTTTATGTAGTTGTACCATTTTATTTAGTTTTTTTTTATTACTCAACATGTGTTTTTCCAGTTTTTTGGTACAAATATAGGAAAATCTCGAAAATATTTTAACGAAACTTGGTATGAACTTTTGTATAATGATAATGTACTTTTTTTTAATGCTACTAATTTAATTACTAAAATTTTAGTATTTTGTTTTCACTGCCAAATTTTTTTTAAAAAGGTCACCAATTTTATCAAAATTTCAAAAAGTCAGTATTCAAATTTTTTCCTTTTTTTAAAAAAAAATTCTAAGCATTTAAATATAAGAAAAACTAAAGCATTTAAATAAAGAAACAATTTTGTTATTAAAATAGCCTGTTTTGTGGTATCATATGTATAATAAGAGAAATACAGGTACTTAATCGGTACCATGTATACAATAGTTCTTTTCAGTGTGTACTTTTTCCTAATCCTTATGTTGTTAAAAATATTGTATATATTTTATAATTTTATGCTACAGTATATTAAAAAATGTCCTTTTGTTATTGAAAATAATGTTCTTTCGAAACTCAAAATTTTGCTTGTTTTGCGTTATCGAGAGCGTCTCGGTTTCCGCTGTGCTTCAGCTTATAACTTAAAGGTCGGAGACATAGGATAAAATAAACTATTTAGGCAATTTGAAGTTTTCAATAAATGTAATTTTGCAAGGGAATGCAATAATTATATTAGTTCACAATAATATCTTTTACATATATGTCATACAAATATGCATTATATAGCATCCTGTTTATCGAAAACATTGTGTTCAAGCATAAAGTTTTGAAATACTTTGTATATATTTGAATTTTTTAACTTAAATAAATATCATAGAAAAGTGCTATTTATCATTAAAGTTTTTAATAAACATATTTTCTCAAAAGAGCTAAAACGAATTATAAGTAATCAAACGTAATTTTCTTTACTAATGTACTATTAAAATGCGTATTAGTATCCTGTTTAATAAAAATAACATGTTGAAATGCGATATTTTGAAATATTTTTTATAGAAATGCAATATAAATTAAATCAAAAACATTGATTTCAGGAATGTAACAGCGTCGCCTTTTCAATCTCTTCTAGATTTTGTTACTGAAGCTCAAGATTTGTATTGAAGAAAGCAAATACTGGTAGCACTCACATAGGAGTCTGTTCTTCAAAGTGTATATTTTTCTTTAGAGAAACTTCTGTGACTTCGTTGAAAGTGGGCCTACTTTCTAAACGTCGTAATCCCCCAAAATCCAAGAGATCACTTCATGGTAGAGGTCTATTTCCCAAAATACATCGGTGAAGCAGGTCACGTTGAAAAAAATCTTTAAGTAAAAAAAATTCTTTACTTAGAGAGACTAGTGTGGCGACAATAAAAAGAGGGCTTCAAAAGATATTTGTTTTCCAGAAGACAGGTCAATAGCGTTAAATCATTTTTGTAGTATCGTAAGAATAACGACTTCGAGTTAATCTACTGACTTAATGTATCGAATGTTATTGCTTGTGGCATAGTAGGCTTATTATTTAAACACATATTAATCCATGATGTAAAAATTATTTTTAGTTAACTTGTTTATTCAATTTTATTAGTTGAGATCAACACATTCACTTTGCTCATAGTAATCTTCATATAGTTAGCCTTTGAATTGTTTACTAAGGCTTAGAAATAATGAAGCAAGTTGTTAGTTTTCTGTATGAAAAGTTAAACATTTTTTTCTCCGTATTTGAAAATATTTCTCAGTTTCTATACAAAACTCTGCTTAAAGTAGTCATTCTAATTTATGTCCTTTAACTATTTTCCTGAAAGCTTTTTAGTTTTTTCAATTCTTACTCTATTGGTTCACTCTCTCTCTATATATATATTTGCTTATTTATATATATTTTTATCTTGTTCAAATTTTAAATCGTTAACAAAATACTTTCTGTTCATCCAATCAAGTTCAAATAATTTTTTTAAACTTGTACTGGATGACACTTTATGTTATTATGAATTTTTCAAATATTAATTCGTTAATGAAGTTAAATTATTTACCCGTTTTCGACACCAACTTAGATTCGTCTCCGTTGTTGTAACTATGAAAAAAATGCACATTCTTTTAAAAATATGTTTCACAATATATAGGCTCTATAAATTATACGTTGGCAGAAAACAATTATATTCATTATATTCATTGGATTTTAAAAATATTTGAATTCAAAAACTTGATTTTAGTTCACAATTTTAAGGAAGTGAACGTTATTTAGAAAGAGCAAAAATTAAGCACAGAAAATTAAGCAGAATTAAATAAATAAAACACACAAAAAACTTCTGTTCTTGACAAATTTAATTGTTTTAATAACAAGTACACATGTTGAATAATTGGATGCTGTAGTTACTCTGGCATAGCATTTCTAACGTCAAATATACATTTATTCGTTACTTCGATTATCGAAAAGTTCTCTTAGTCATTTTGAAGATCCTTCGGGCAATATGTCAGAGGAGAAGAGGAGGATTATAGAGGAATCGAGATGTATATCGGTGCTCATGAACATATTTGTCGACACTTACTTGAAGTTTTAAACAGAGAATTCTTAAAGTTTTCTCTATTATTCATTATTCTGTAATCGAATAACAATATTGTGTTAGATGATTAAACCAACAAACGTCAATGCTTTAATTTTGGAACATCCAAATTTCTAACCTGATAGTTAGAAAAGATTTTTATTTAACTTATAGTTTTTCGTACAAACAGATTACACCCGTCCCTCGATTTACACGGTGCTCGACTTACACGTTTTCGACTTACACGGTTTTTAAAAAAATTTTTTTTTTTAAACTGCCAAATTCCACATAATTTTAATTCATTGATTTGGCAACATTGCATGTGCAAGTATATGCGTATAAGATTACCCTTGAGGGCGTCGTAATTCACAATAGTATGCACATATATTTTTTATCTATTTTGTTTTGATATATTTTTATCAATTTTGTTTATGTATGTTATCAAAAAAGGGAATTTCCATTTTTGTGTAAGCGATACATATTTTGTTTTGAGAATCAGTTGAAGGCGAGTTATTAAAGATATCTATCATTGTTGTATTGTTGTTTTAAATGAATACGAGGAAGTCTACAACGTTCTTAGTAAAAACAAATCACAGTCACTAATTACAAATTTCATTTCTATGTCTCGCCGAAATGAAATCAATCCTAACATGTCAACTACCGAAACAGCGTCTAATGAAATAATATTATCGAGCGATGAAAGGGAAATTACACAAACCCGTAAAAGAAAAAGAGCTATCGTTGAAAGTGATAGCGATAGCAGTCTAGATGAAAACACTTTGAATGTATAATAACTATGTCAATTTTGTTTGTTTTTTATTTTATTTTATAGCGAATAAATGATTGAAAACACTTTGAATTTATAATAATTATATCAATTTTGTTTGTTTTTTTTTATTTTATATTTAAAAATGCTTTAAAACCCATGGTTTTAGCTTTTTTTCGACTTACACGGTTTTTCATACACAAATATTAATTTTCGATTTACACGGTTCTCTCAGGAACCAATTAACCGTGTAAGTCGAGGGACAGGTGTAATCATATTTTTTAAATTACATTTATTAAATTGTTGAATTTTGTAATTTACATGAATTTTTGATTTTTGAAGGGAGGGGTATAGTAATGGCAGAAGATATTTTTTTCAGTAACTTTTTATTTTACTAGCATTACCTGTACGCTAAAAATTAATCCATACTTTTTAATAAGTGTTTAAAGCAATAACTGTTATTTAGCAAAATAATTAAAATTGTGTGTTAATTTTTTTTGATTCAATGTTCCATTGAAAAGAAATATTGGCGTGTAAAAAATTAACCGTTTCCCTTACAAATTTTTTTGAAAGAAATTACAAAAAGTCATCACATTTTTTTTATTTTATTATTAAATACAAGGAAATGAAACCAAAAAAATATGTAGGTTTTAAGTTGAATATTTAATTTTTTACATCTGCAAGAGCATTTAGTTTTAACATAAGTTTACTATCCCGAGTTATCTCGGGCAAATGGGAAAAAGTCAAATATGAGTCTTTGTACGATAGTTTTTGAAAAAGGGATACCTGACATTCTGTACACTGGTATCTGGTCTCTTTCTTACTGGCTTATCTCTGGAATCTCTTTTACGGAAACATAGAGTACACTGTCTTAATAAGGGTATTATGGCAATAAGCTATATACAAAAGAATCACTTTAACTATTTTCAATGCTCACCTTTTCATAATCACTATATGAAAAATCATTGCTTTCGCTATCTTGCATCATCACCATTATTTTACTTTTTTTCAACGCAACTATCCTTCTTTATATATTGATAATCCACAAGCCTACGTGTACTATATAATAGGGAAAACACGTGACCAGTCCCGCTAAAAGAACCGTGAAACCAACAATCCTTGGCAAACTACCAATCAAAGCTGAATATTTCCTTTTATTTCCTCCGGGACGAGTAAAATCGTGATAAAACAAATCGTACTGACAAATTCTACTTCGCCCGAGTTTTCTCGGGATAGTAATTAACTGCAATATAAACAAACCCAAGATAACTCGGGATAGTCAGGCAAGTGGTTAAGATTTCAAAACGAGTTTTTTCCCCTTCATTTCTATATATATTTAAGATCGTCTTTTATTTCTTTTACTTTGGTTTGAATATTTTCCAAACACCTCAGTTTTTGGCACTTAATTTCAAGGTTTTTTGGCATGGCTATCCATCATTCCTTAACCACTTAATTTTAAGAATTATCTAGTGTTTCTGGTCTATGAAAAATCTGCATATGAACTAATAATCTAATTTCAGTTTATAAGAACGAGGATGGTTTGTACTTAAATGATATTGTATAATTTCTAATTTATTTCATAAAAAAATTGATGAAAATGTAGAATGTAAATTATTACTTCTTTAAGAAGAATTTGGGAGTAAATAAAAAAGAAATATTTCGAAAATATGAGAATATGAATTTAAGAAGTTGATCGTTAAATAAAAGAATATTTCATTCAAATATATATATATATATATATAAACACCTTTAATTCTATAATAGATTAAACATAATTAAATTTAGTCAATTTCATTATGCTTGATGCTAACTTTAAAAATAGAACTAATTAGTCACTAATTAGATCAATTGAAAAAGAATTAACTTAGTTGCCTTTAGTTTTAAGTTATTCTATTTAAAATAAACATTTTTTTCTTTCAAAATATTTAAGATATCCACAATTTTTTCTTTTGCTTTTATATTTCTGTTATTTTTAAATACACTCACATTATTAATAAATATCTAATAACATTGGAAAATAAAAAAAACGCATTTTTTTAAAAAAATATCAAACTTAAAATAAAATGTATGCAATGTTGATTCAGCATAGCTTTTCAATTTTCTTATAAGTAAATCTCAAATTTCAACAAGTCGTCTTTTCTTTGGTAGAATTCCAAAGACAAAATAAAACATAGAATAGTAAATAAGAATACTACTTCAGCAATGCCACAAACAATGTATAAATCTTCTTCTCTTTCATTTCATTAATGGCAAAAAGAAAACAAATCCGTAGGCGCTGTAACAACCACCGCAGGAAAAATATTTCCCAACGTTATTTAGAAGATTACAAATGAAACAAGACACGAGCTTGAAAAAGCAGCAAATAGTGTGATGTAAAGAATCTTGAAGAAGAGAAGAAAGTGGGATGTAGAAAATGGTAAAAACTGTGTTTTATTATAGTGCGATATATATATCTGTGTGAATCAAATCAAAGAAAGGTAATACGTCGAAATTTCCACTCAATTCTTATTTTCTCATATTTTGGTTTTATTTTTATGAAATATCTCAGATTTCTAGCAAAAAAAATGTGCTAAATCTTTTAATATTTTTTTTTATTATTATCTTTGTCTTAAAAAGCTTATTTTCTGAAAAATAGAAATTTTTGATACTTGCGTATCATTACAACAATATCAACATTCAAGATATCTCGCCAAGATAGGCAACTCTGATGTGTTGTAAGCGTTGAATTGGCACAACATGTGCTTCGTTT
>BMAO01032290.1:0-16886 GCA_019973975.1 Trichonephila clavata | reverse complement strand
ATTGATTTTAAACTGTGTGACTTTCCGATGAGCTAGAGACTTGAAATTTGGACCCTATCTCAGAAGTGGATGACAATACATGAAAATGTGAAAAAAGAAGAAGAAAAAAAAAACGAAAAGGAGGAATTTATACTTTTTAGTCCGTTATAAAAACATGTGGTACATTAATTTTTTTTAATTCGAACTTTTTTTCTTCTTACCACACATTTTATTTGTTTGACCTGTTCTTTTGAGACGGAATCTAATATAACGATACCGGACTCACCCGAGGCTCCGTAAACAGAGAGAATAAATACACTTCAGACCCTTTAATTAAAATCCATTGAAGAGTAAGACTTATTCCAGCAGCCACGTAATTCTGGCTCCAAATATTAAACTCAAGGATAAATTCAACAATGAAAAAATAACAGTTTAAAAAACTAAAAAACACGCTTTTATTGTAGATCGAACTAAAAAAATGGAAAATAAATTATAATTTAAAAAAAACCAAAGAACACGCTTTTATACTGAATCGAACTAAAAAGTAAAAAAAAAATAATTCTTATATTAAGAATTATTTTTTTTACTTTTTAGTTCGATTCAGTATAAAAGCGTGTTCTTTAGTTTTTTTAAATTATAATTTATTTATATACACAATAATTTTACTCGGACTTCATCAACAGATTTTGTAAATCTACGTTCTGAAATAGATATTTTTACTTTATTGAACTGGCTTTGTGGATTTATATTTTCCACACATTGATAGTTCCTTCTGTTTTTTTTTAGGAAAACTATTTTTTTTAAAATATATGCTTTAAAAATATTTAAAGATTTTTTCGCAAAACTTTAAACTGGTAAAAAATAGCTGAAAAAACTAAATTAATCTGTTTAATTTTTTGTTTAGAAAAACGTAATTTTTTTATGTTTCCTGGAATAAGCGCGGAAAATCGGAACTATGAGTTAAAAAAATTAAGTTGTAAAAAAACGGAAGGGTAATGCTAGTTTTTTAGTAATTCTTAATATGTTTATTTTTGAAAAGTATTTTCTTTTTTTTAAACTGTTTTCGAGTGGCGGTGGTAGAGCCTAGTGGTCATGGTCCGAACTCTTGGGGTGTGTGCCATGGGTTTGATTCCTGATGCCACTGATGACCCGACTTGTAAAGAAAGTAATGCATGTTAACTCTGTCAAGGCTCAAGGTTATCTCGTTGGTGCGCTGGGGAAGATTGGAGAGTTAGTTAACAGGTTCGGTCTTTTCCGTTACTCGACCGTTTTTCAAAATACGATATCTGCCGCCAACATCCCCCGCGTTGCTTTTGAGAGCGGTCTTAAAAAACTTACTCATTTGATTATTTTGTATCTATCTTTTAATCAAGAAAAAAAAATAATGCAATTACACATGGACAAGATTTTTTTAATTTCGTTTGAGTTGGAAGCCAGGTAACTGACTTGTCATGAGTTCGAGCCTAGTACCACTAAGGACACGCTGAGTAGATGCGCTGATGCACGTGACATCTGTCGGGGCTCAAACGTCCCCCGTTAGTGTGGTGTGTAAGTTAGGAGAGGGGAAGGGTGCCAGCTCAGGAGTCGTACTCTTCACATGAACATGGTTCAAAATAGCGAGCTCCGTCACTAATAGCCCTCTTGCAGCTTTGTAGTGCTATGTAACTACGTAAATATAATTCTCTCTCTCTGAACGCATTTGTCAGATAAAGTCTATTACAAAATTATCAATTTCCATCCCCTCAAAAATTTACAATAATTTGCCGAACTGTGCAGAGTGCTACAGAAAATTACGCTACGTGCCACATGTGGCACTCATGCCATAGGTTCCGATCACTGCATTAGACTGTTACTGCTTTAGAATTAATTTTTTAAATATTTTTAATGATTCTTAGTAAAATTTTTCAATTTAAAACAATTTAATACAGAAATCTCAAACCGGCCAAAGTCTTAATTGTAATTTTAAGGTAAATTTTTTCAATAGATAATTCCAAAGGAAAACAATAATATAATTTTTAGTAGATATGTAATAGTTTTTTAATAATTCACATAAGATAGAAATCTGAGGAGCCACATGTGGCTCTCAAACAGTGGCCTGGCAACCCCTGTCGTAGACCTTTATTGGTGTATCAGTTTTTCCCATTTTAGTCGCCTTCTACAACATGCATGAGCTACGTTGGAACTATTCTTATATTACAACATTATTTCATTTAATTTGCAGTTATCTGTTAAGAAAGTTTATAATTCTTCAAAGATTCTACAAATTTCAAAAAAAATAATAATGCTTATAGAGATAATAGTTTTTCTCATTTACGAAAAACATCACATCAAGTGTTTTAAAATATTTATTTACTTCTCCATGAGAAAAATTAAAAATAGTTGAAACTGATTTTTTTAAAGAAATTTCAAATAACTCTAACATTTTTAAAAGAGAAATTTAGAGTTTTAATTTCATCCTTTATATAACTAATGGAATAAAATCACCAGTTAGAAATTATTTTATTGATAAAATAAATATTTTGATAATAGTAATAAAAATGTTTAAATATAAAAGTTTGCTAAAAATGTTAAAAAGTTCTTGTAAAATAAGCAAATAGTTTTATTTGAACTCTCTACAATATTGGAATTTAATTCGATTTTAAAGACTAAAAAAGTGTTCAATATGGCACGATAACAGTTTTCATAAAAATAAAGAAATTTCTTTTTATTGAATGCCGCATTCCATTATCACGTGACTTGTGGTTGATTCTGATTACATAAGATTTCAAAGTCTACCAATTTGGCCATTAAGATTAGAACATGGTACATCTGGTTTTATTACAATGGACATGGTTCTTTAATATTTATAAATTATGTAAATATATTCCATTAATATTTTTTTAAAAAAATATAAGTTACATTTAAAACATTTTTTACAAACATTTTTTAGAATCAAAATAAGAAAATTATTAATGTTTTATGACTAAGCTTTTTGTCTTTTTTATGGCAAAAAATACCATAAATTTAATAAATAATCTAAACATTAGTCGAGAAAACTTCGCCAGAATAGCAATGTTTTTTTCTTAACTTTTTTTATTTTTTAGTTCAAGCAAACGATTCTTTTTCATATAGTTTTCACTTTTCTTCAAAATCTTAAAAGCTCATATGACGATTACATTTATTTTTATGATACAATTCAACTGAGAAAATGTTTTCGTACACCGGATCAATCTGGCAACTATTTAACAATTACTTTTTCAAGGTACTGAGTGGCAACATTGGCTGCATATAAAAATAAATCTTATTTGTCATTCGATTTTTTTGTGTCATTTTTAAGTTTGCTCAGAAAAATTATATTTTAAAAACTTTATTTCTTGTTTATTCATTGTGATACTTTTCGCCATCCATCGTCGACGAGGTATTTGTTTCATATTTTTTTGAGCATTTATAACTCCTTTTTTTTAGTAATAACAGTTTTCATTAAACTACAATACATTCCATTTCTTAATATTTTCGCTTCCAGTAGCTTCTTATATTTTGGAATTACTTTTATTTTATGATCTTATTTCACTTTATAAATATAGTAATTGAGATTTCAATACCAACAATTATTAATTTAGAACTTCTTGCGATAAATTTAAGCTCTAATTAAATATTTGTGGATTTATCGAAGAAAAAAAGTAAGTGACACGTTTTGACCGATGTAAATGTTACCGGTAATGCTGGAAAATTGTTAATGTGTAGATTATCAAGCTGATCTGCAGATGAAATAATTTACTCCATTTAAGTGCGGAATCAAAAGTTTTCTGTAGATTTACTGGGTATTCTTCACATTTGCGGGTTTTATATCTTTAATGTTTAAAAGTTTATTTTTCTCATTTCCTTTCTGTTTAGAGTTTTGATTGAACGTTGACTCATCCTCCTTAAATAATTTATACTATGCTTCAAAAATTCATTTCTTTAAATAAACTAACATGTTTAACCGTTTGATTCTTTGTATTATAGTTTTTAAATAGATTTATGATTGATTCTATCAGCTAATGTGTTGTGTACAGTCGAACCCCAATTTATAGAGCCCCTATTTAACGAATTTCGCGATTTTACGATCTTTCTTCTTTCTCCCGATTAAAATGAAGGCAAAATTCACCAGTTTAACGAATGATAAATACCAAATGCATGAATTATTTTAAAAGCTAGAAATTGTTTCTATTTCTTTGTATTAGAAAAAATTGAATTTTTCTTTTAAAAATGACACATACTTTTTTTTTGTTTGGAACAGAAAAAGACCTTTCTTGTGAGCAGAAAATTTCAACGGGAAAAGGCGAAGACCATTATCAGACTTAACAGGTTCAGAAGAGTTATAATTGTAACTTATCGTGTGAGTTTTGAATAGGACAAGGAATTGCTTTCTTCCAACTTCCCAATGCAGAGGATATTTAACGTTTTAACAAAAATGTTGCATTTGATTGTCGGTTGTTGCACAGATAGGAACAGGCATTGTTGATTTGTCGAAGCCAGTAATGATTCTGGTGTAGAAATTTATAATTAAAACTAATATCAAAAATGCGAATTCAGAATTGTTTGCTGATTTAGATTATTCTCAATCGTTTGAGAAAGTATTAATATCAAAAAATTTCTATGAAAAATTGTTTATATGCGGAGTGTACTTACAAAGAGCAAACGTTAGTAGGAATTTTTAAGTTTTGCATTTGTAAAATAGAAAATGATGTAAAAACAGCAACATTTAAACTTAAAATGTTTTTCTTTTATTTTTTCCCTGTTAAGTATGGTGTTTTATTATGGTATATTTACAATAAAAAATGTGTCTTTTTTAAAATCATTTTGGGTAAAAAAAAAATGACTGGTCAACGGGTTAAGTATTTTTTCAAGATTTTCACCATCGCCATCCACAAGGGCAGCAAATTAACATTTAATTTTTCATAATTCTCATTTCAGCTTTTGAAATTTGACTACACGGTTAATAACTCTAAAGGAAATTAATCGTTATATTTATGTAAATTAATTAATTTATATAAATTTCAACACGTGAATTTGTATGAAAATTAGTTCAATCCACAGTCTCTACTTTTAAGTAAGCCAAGTAAACTATTTAGAAACCACACATATATATTCATACTATGTTCGTGATTAATCTGCAAAACATGAAGCTTTACTCAGTAACCATTTTTTTTCTTTTCTAATAATTTTTGATCTTCTGGTAAATTGTTACTACTTTACTCTTATGAACTTAAAATTTATAATATTTTAAATATATTTCTTGTTAGACTTAACTGAAAAGATTTGTACTGCCTAAAATGCTTTCTTCTTATGCATTTGAACACAAATGACAAGTTGTTTAATTAATTAAAATTCTATACCAATATAAGGCTTTATAATACCATTTTATTTAGAATGGTCATTTCAAATTGAAGTATTTTCTGTTGCAGATGTTTGAAAGCCATGGATTTAGGTATTACTTGACATAAACCAAAGGAATTTAAGAAAAGTATTCAGTAACATTATCTCCGTTTCGTAATCACAGTTTAAGTAATTAATTTTTATAATATTGTATTTCGATTTTTTGTGTTTGAAATTAATAATGAGCATCAATTGGTAAAAACATCCTTAAAAAATTCAAAATAGAATATTTTGCATCATTAAATAATCTGATCTGTTTTTTTTATCAAAGTTGCACTAGGAGCTACTCTAAAGTCCACACCAAGATTGAGGTCATGTATCATGTCTCTACACGGTTGTCTTCAGTGCAGGACTAGACATCCCCAGCGGTGTTCCTGACCTTGACCAGTTGGCTACCGAGGCCGACTTGGAAGAGATCATCCCTCGTAAGTAACTTTTGATATATATACTGTAATTCACCCGAAACATAAGATGTTTTTTGTGCATATTTGATGTTATGATGAAGATATTTTATGTAATAGTAAAACATTACATATAAAATATTTAAAACTAAACATAGATTTTAGGGAAATCCGTCTTTTAAATCCTATTTAAATTTAGATAACAAATTTACTGAATGTGTGTCTAATTATTTTAATTTGAATGAAATCCATTAAACATATTTTTTGTTTTTAAACACGCATAAGCGGTAGATATGAAATTGATTATGTAATAAATGCAGCGGCTCGTTTCTTGTTCATTCCTTTGGCATTGATTTCTCACTGTAGCAGTCATTAATTTAGGGTTTTAATTTGATCAAAATGGAACGAAATACGAACATTTTAAATGCTGAAAGAAAGTGTGAAACTCGAATGTATGCATGTGTGCGCCACAAGCTGTTCAAGCTAAATTGTTTATTTTATAAGATGTTAAGACGATATGGTACCCTAAAAATCATCAACCTGTCGAAAGTTTTTTTTTATTGACTTATTTGATACCTCGAATCTTTATAAATATGCTTGCAAAATTTCAAACCTTAACCTGCCTTTTTTATCAAGTTATGGAGCAATATTTGATGCTGGACAGCAACTACCACGCCCACATTTCAGATTATCTGCTAGAAAAGAGCTGATAAAAAATGAATTAATTATTTTTCTACCACGCGTAAATGAGACTGGCATTATATATGCAGTAACAAATCATTTCAAGAAAGAATTGTGCAATTCATGAAAAATTCTAGTTTGCGAATTGTTTATTGAAGAGTAAATGGATTTGGTCAAGAATTAAAAGTTGTACGTGCTTTTTATGATATTATTATGAATGAAATTTAAACTTCAAATCGGATTCCCCCAAAGCACAAATACTAAATTTCATTTTGATAACTCAGATAATTAAAAATCTAATTCGCGCGAATAGAAAAACTCCCATTTTTATATATTTGTTTTTGGTGATATATATGTATCTTATGTGTGTGAAATTCAATACTTTTATTATTAATTTATTTTAAGATATATATTTAAGCAAATGCACATATGCAGTTCTTAGATTTTTATATATTTTACCTATAAATTGAAAATTTGATTTTGCTTTCATTCGTGTACAACATTTAACATTCGAAGGCTTTTAAAATCATGGAAATAAAAAATAAAGGCATAAACATCTTTTGTACATGTTGTGAATTAGGTCTGAGCATAGAATTAGTCTTGAAGTGTGTGTATTTTTTTTATAATTATTAAGATAAAGTTTTATATAAAATATTTGATCTTTCATTCGTTTTCTTCGATATATTCATTATGGCAGTATACTGTTTAATTGTTCTACATTTGTGCAATTTATGTATTACTTATGGTAAGCAATTATAAATAAGCTAATTAACTTTTCATAAAAGTTTCAGACTATTCGATGCATATTATATCATGCTATTCATGGAATGAAAACTTCAAACTCATATTTCTCCGTGTTGAATTTTTGTACACATATTATCGTTCAAAACCCTAAGGCTTTTTTGATAATTGAAGTATAGGTTTGAAATTTTTTATACGTGTTCTGAAATGTATGTTTTGTAAAACCATGCATGGAATTAGCTCTAACATGTTTAGTACTTTTTCTAAAAAATTTCAAAATCAAAATTAATGTTTTTTTGAGATTTTTTGGAAGTTTAACTATAAAAATTTTAATAAAAAATTAAAGAGCAGCAGCAGAAAAAAACCATGGCCAGTTTTATGTAGTATTTTATAAGGTACTTGAAAAAAATTTTGAAAGAAAAGAGACATATTTAAAAAAGTCTTAGAAATTTAAAAAATGTTTAAAAAAGTTAAAAAATTTAGATTTTACAAAAATTTTGCAACAAATTAAAAAATTTTGTTTGGAATTATTATTAAATATTAACATTTATAAAATACAATTAAAACCAAATATCAAATATTAAAAATAAAAAAAATTGTGAAAATCGTACCATATTGCCTTACATAATTACCACGATAACAGTTTATTTTTTTTATCGAAAATGTGATCACAATTCCAAGATCTTGTGTCGCTTATTATCTAATAATTATTTTAGCTGTTTGAAAAACAATTCCTCCAGATCTTTAGATATTCCTTTCTGTTTAGGAAGATTTATTATGTTAGGGGCCGGTAACCTTATAGTTGTGGCGTGCCAAACCAATCTACCAATATGATTTAGAGTGCCACACAAAAAGAAATATTTGAAACTATTTGATTTTTCGTGGCAACGCAAAACTAGAAAATAAAGATCAAAAATATATTTAAAGTTTTATTATATATTAATTATGCATCATTTAAAGATATTACTTAACATAAAATAAAACTGTTCCTTTAACATAAATAAGATAAAATTGTACATATGTTATGCATTCTATGTATATAATTTTTATGTGAATCTTTTCTTTACATAACTCTATCTCATATCAAAATGGCAGAGGATAATTTATGATTTTCAGTTTGACACTTGATTTGAGCCTATTTGTCTAGTCTACGTATCTTATATGTCTTGTGTGTCTTTCTTTTTCGTATTGTGTTGTCGTGTCTGACTTCTCTAGTCTTTAGTGTCTTATCTTAAATGTCTTGTAAAAGTTTTTAAAATTCATTGCCTTGTCTCGTGCACCTTCTCTTGTGTGCCTTGTCCATGTGTCCAATATAAAATTCTACTAATTAAATCTTCATGAACATATTTCGTGGACACCTTATTTTTTCTAAGTGGTATAAGGGACATTTGAAATAAGAAACTGTCAACAGTTTATAAAATGTTCTTAAAACCTTAATGTTGTATTTGTTTAATTTTTTTGTGTTGATATTGATGGAACTGTATGAATCATTTTCTTTCTCAATGCAAAAAAGTATAAAATCATTTTTTTCTGTTAAGTAAAAATCTGGGTCAATCTGGAGTACGTAAAGTGAGATTCGCGTTTCATTGAAGAAACTGTTTTTATATCTCTATTATATTTTCTTGATTAAAAAAAATAAACACCTAAAATTTGCGTGAGAAATCATTGTGTTGATAAAGACTGATTTTATTTTTAAAAAAAACTCCAACAGGAATGAATGGAATAAACATTCTTGGTTATTTGTTGCATTTGACCAATTTTATATCAACTTTCAAAAATTTGTTTCTATAAATTTTTTCGTATACCGTTGTCTTTTCTGATATGTTGCACCTAAAAAATTTATTATTCAGTGATTTAAATATGTTTTTTAATACATACGGATCGTTTAAAAAGTATTTCTACTGGCTGATGGTATTTCAGAATTTTCTAACTTTTTTCTCGTTTTAGCAAGTTTAGAGTAATACAATTTCGATTTAAGGTTTAATCTTCAATATAGGGTTAAAGTATTTCATAAAGAATTTTAGGGTGATAAGATGATAACTAAGATATGGATAATATACTTGGCGGAATATTTATTAAATTTATAATAATGTAAATTTTATTCAAAACATTTTCCAATGCATTAGTGTTCTAGATTCAAACTTTCGAGGGAAAAAATTTGTTGATTACTAGTGGTTTTAAGTGTATTGTGTGTTACTCTCTGTTTTGATTGTATATGCCTTGCCCCTTCTTGTATGTGTGTATTGTTATATTTCTTGTGAGTCTTGTCTTGCATTTCTTGTAAGTCTTGCCTTGCATGTCTTGTCTCTAATGTCTTGTATTTCTTGTCTTTTATTTTTATAGTCTTGAAAAGTCCTGTATTGTATGTCTTGATTTGTCTTAAATTGTCTGTTGTGTTTTGTTTGGTTTAGTGTGTTTTTTTCTGTATTCTGTGTTGTATGTGTTGTTTTGTGTATTCTGTGTTGTTTTGTCTAGACTAGTCTATGTTGTAAATATGTGGTGTGTTGACTATTTTCTGTTTGTGTTGTCTTGTCTTGACTATTCTGTGTGGTGCTGTCCTTTACATGTTGTGCTGTCCTTTACATGTTGTGCTGTCCTTTACATGTTGTGCTGTCCTTTACATGTTGTGCTGTATGTTGTATTGTCTGTGTTGTGCTGTATTGTGTTGTATTGTCTGTGTTGCGTGCTGTATTGTGTGTTGTATTGTCTGTGTTGTGCTGTCCTTTATATGTTGTGCTGTCCTTTACATGTTGTGCTGTCCTTTACATGTTGTGTTGTCCTTTACATGTTGTGTTGTCCTTTACATGTTGTGTTGTCCTTTACATGTTGTGTTGTCCTTTACATGTTGTGTTGTCCTTTACATGTTGTGTTGTCCTTTACATGTTGTGTTGTCTTTACATGTTGTGTTGTCCTTTACATGTTGTGTTGTCCTTTACATGTTGTGTTGTCCTTTACATGTTGTGTTGTGTGCTGTATTGTCTGTGTTGTATTGTTTGTGTAGTGTGTTGTATTGTCTGTGTTGTGTGTTGTTTTATATTGCTGTGTTGTGTGATGTATTGCCTGTGTTGTGTGATGTATTGCCTGTGTTGTGTGTTGTATTGCCTGTGTTGTGTGCGTTGTATTGCCTGTGTTGTGTGCGTTGTATTGTGTGTTGTGTGCGTTGTATTGTATTGGTGAAAAACTCTGAAAATCGATTGTTAATCTTCTCTTGATGCCAATTTTTTATCATCAAGGAAGTTTTCTAATGCAAGTAAAACTTGGCGATCGCTTGGTCCAGGTCTGGACTACATGGTGAATTGATCAAAACTTTCCAATAAAGCTCCTGGAGTTTCTGGCGATTTCTATGGATGTGTATGACCTGGAGTTGTCTTGATGGAACACAGTCCCTCTCCTTTTTGCCTATTCTGGCAAAAATATTAGCATCAAACGGTTCAATTGTTAGAAATAGGAATCCGAATTTAATCTTTGTCTATATGGAAAGAACTCATAATGATTTATTCCTTTCCAGATCCACCAAATGCATAGTAGAAACTTCCATGTTTGGCCATCGTTTGAGCTGCTTCACAGCGCTTTGACCACAATCGTTTTCGGACAACGTTGTAGTTTGACACATTTCTCAACCCTCTTCACTATCCGTTTAAGAAATATGTCTATTTTATTCCGTTTGGTTTGGGTCTTGCAGCCAGAAATTTAATCTATCATGTTTATTGACAATTGGTGTGGCACCTAAACATCAAGCTACTTTTTGAATCCAGGTTTGAGCAAATGTTTTAAAACTGTTCTATCTTCAGCTCCTGGTAGATGCTACGACTACTAACTTGCCGGTCAGCTTCGATTATTTCTGTGGTGTTATCGACAATTTCGATAACAGGCATACCTGAACGGAATCAATGAAACCAAAATTGCACTTAATTGGCTGCTACAGCATCAGGACCATGAACACCACTCACAATTTCAGCCGCCTGGCTTGCATTGTCACCTTCATCAAAGAAAAGCATGAAAGTTTAACAAAAAGAAATTTACAGTTTAATAACCTGTAACTCGCAGGTGGATGGAACAAAAAAACATAGCAAAATGATTTTTTAGTGCAAAAAAGTCACATTTACAACGAGCATAAATTTAAAATTGCCTTATCGATACTTAACCAGATATCGATCACTACAGCCAGCTACCGAAAAATAAAATGAATTTCTTTTCACCAACCTAATATTTTTTCATATCACCGAAATTCTTTTACTTGCTGTGTGAAAAATTCACCTTAGAGAGCCTATCCCTTGACCGAAAAGAGCTTTTCGCTTTCAGCCGGAGCTCTTGGTATAAATCGCTACCCGGGAGTTGGTCCCCTGACGAACGCTGTACCAGGGTGCTGATGGCACAGTTCCAGAGTCCACTGTATGGATCCATACCGGGGATCATGTACGTTCTGATCTCTTCGATTGGTATGAGCCCCGTTTACGTGCAGAAATTCGGCTAGGGGGACACTGATCCTTGCATTAGTTGACTGGGTGTGCGTCGCTGTGGAGCCGGCTCTAGTGAAGGTTTGGAATCTCTGATTAAGTCTTGGGTGTGATTCTCCCTCTAGTTTTCATTCTATTTGCCATTTTCTACCGCGGTAGCCTAGTGGTCAAAGTAACGGATTCGTGACCGGCGTGTCATGAGTTCGAGCCTAGTACCGCTGAAGACCCGCCGTGCAGAGGGGGCTGATGCACGTATCGAGGCTCAATCGTCCTCCCATTGGTGTGGAAGTTAGGAGAGGAATCTGCCGACTCAGGTGTCATTCTCGTCACTTGATTATGGTTTAAAATTACGAGGTCTATCGCCAAAAGCTCTCGAGTAGCAGAATAGTGTACAAACTTTTTTCTTCACTCACTCACTAGTTGTTCTTTGGAAATCGAATGTTTAGTGCGTTTATTGAAGCCTTTCTGTAAAATTCGATCAATATCCAATTTTGAGGGTCTATTGTTTTTAATGTGTGTCTTAGCTTTCAGAATATTTTATCCTATTTTATCTTCTTTTGGACTTTTTTTTATTTAATTGACAGTTTCTATTTTTTTATTGGGTATTTATCCCCTTTTTTTGGCTTGTTGCCATCCTCATTCTGTATATTCTTCTGCTTTATTCATTTACCTATTACCGTTTCACCGCCAAGAATTATTTCTTATTTTTCTCTTGCTTGGTCCACTTTTCTTGACAGTTTTATACTACTTGACATCCATAAACAAAATTGTTGCCCTAATTTCTCTTTTATTGTAATTTTTATGAATTCCTTTTTAAGCTATTTCAGCTCTATTGTCAGATTTTTTCTTTAAGAATCATTCTGTATTCTGATCTAACGAGCCTTAAATAATGGTCCTAATTTTTAATTTCTGTCTCTCTCATTCTAATTTCTGTCTAATTCTGTTTCTAATCTTTTTAATTTATGAGCCATAATTTCTTTAGAATAGGGACACTTACCATATTGTGTATATTTTATTTATGACCTAAATAGTTTTAAATCAAGATATTATATAAATTAATACACTGTGTTTGAAAAAATTAGGGTAGCACATGAATTTAACGAAATTACGCAAATATTTCTTCTGAAAATTAACATAAAACAAGACATCCATCCGTAAGCATCGGAAATCCTTTTACTTTTTGTGTAATGCATTTTCTTCGAGAGGGCTCAGCCCTCGACCGAAAGAAGTTTTTCGATCTCGCTTTCTGCAGGAGCGCTTGGTATAATTTTGCTACCCATGAGTTTTCCCTCGACAAACTCTGCACTAAGGCGCTATTATTGTTAGAGATGTAAAACAATTAGTAGCTGCACTTAAATATTTTGATATTAACTCACCTATAATTTCTAGTTATGTTTATGTTATGAAGACTCCGATTAAACACTATCCTAAATAATTTTATTTACGATTTGTGTCAGTGAAGCACAGTAAACCCCTGTTAAGTCGAACAATTCGTCGGGGACGTCTCCGATAACGCTCTTGAAAAACTGTGCTTGAAACGCAATTACGTTTTCTTGAGAACTGCGGTTTTGAGGTCCAATGACATATTCAAGTTCCGGTAGGCGATTATGACTTGCCACAAGATATATATATATATATTTCGTTTCATACATATTGATATCGTCGAACACTTACCTCCCTCAAAAGGCTACACTTTTTGCTTAACTTGTATTGAAAGATACACCAGATTGCCTGAGACCTTCCCGATGACTAACCAAACAGCTGAAAAAGTAACAGAAACTTTTTTCTGTTTGGATTTTACGTTATGGCGCGTCCCGGAGACCATCGTTACGGACAGAGGCAGAAATTTTGAGAGTGATCTATTAACTTTTAGGTATTGAAAAGAACTACGGCATATCACCCGGCATCTAATGGTATGATCGAACGGTGGCATCGTCATCTAAAGAGTTCTATAAAGTGTCTAGCAACGGAAAAATGGCATAGGCTCTACCAGCAGCTTTGATTGAGATTCAATGTAGCCTCAAAGAGGATCTAAAGTGTTCTGCAGCAGAACTTGTATTTGGAAATACTCTTCGTTTACTTGGTGAATTTTTAAAGTCTAATACCAGAGATTTCCAGATGCCTGTTTAAGATTTTTTTTATGAAATTTACGAAATTATATATATACATGCGGAATCTACAGCCCATTTTAGTTACTAGACACTCAAGAAGTAATGTTTTATCCACAAAAATCTTCTCACATACGTTTTTGTTAGACAAGGTTGTGTCAGAAGGCCACTTCAGCAGCCATGGGACGTTCCTTTTGAAATAATTTCCCATAACAATAAATTTTTTACTCTTTTAATTAAAGGAAACACAAAAGTGTCATTTCAGTTGATTCATGGAGATCGAGGATTCAGTACAGCTCTACCCCGGACTAATCCAGTGCAGACCTTGACTACGATCCGGTATGGCAGTTGTGTGAGATTTCAATGCACTATAATTCTTCCACCAAAGAAAATCAAGCAGCTTGGCAGCTACCGGTCTAATGTGCTCGCTGTTTTAATTTATTCATCAAGCCGTTTTGTTGGGATGTCTTTAGAAACAGGGGCTTTTTCACGCTTCAAAATACGCCAAAATTGCCAAGTAGTGCGAGTATCATTCTAATGTGTCTGCCGTCTGTTAGATCTTCTTACTTCTGGCTACGTCATAGAGTTAGCGCAACACGAAGTAATTTAGAACTAGAAATAAGTGGTGGAGTTCGGTTCTTCCGCAAGATAATATAGTCCGAAATATAAATACATTTTTTAAAGAGAATACATAAAAAGAAATTAATTTTTAATGTCAGTTTTGAGCTTACGTCATAAAAACACAGTTCCTTATTTTTTTAATTCTTTTAAAAGTAAAAATTCCAATTTTTTTGGGGGGCACTTGCTATTTTTTGAAATTTAGTAATTTTGGTTACTTTAATGTAAAATTAAAAATTATAGAAATTTGAGAAAATAGTATTGAAAAAGTTTAATTTTTTAAAGTTTTTTTCTCTATCTTCTTTATTTATTACATGCTGTATATTTTATATATTCTGTATTTGTATTATTTTTTTATATAATATTTTTACAATAAAACTATTTTTGATTACTTCATATAATAACTTTTAAGGTAAAAATCAATATTGATTTATACAAATCTGCAAATAAAATACTAAAAAAATAATAAGATTTTTTAATAAAAATTTTATTTTAGTGAAAAAAATTTATACTTTCTTCATTTTTTTAAATTTTGGAACTTTTTCTGTGAAAGATTAATACAATTTTTTACCTTCTTTTAGTTCGTTTTCCTTCAATAGCTCACTTGAATTGAATTACGCATGGATTGTCAATTGTTTAAGCAGGTTTTGGTTATTTTAAGATATGTCTTATTAAAAAAAAAAAAAAAGAAAGAAAAAGAATATTTTTATCACTTAATTTTTCCTAGTCCCCCCCCCCCCATATCAAAATATGTCAAATGTTTAGTGGATACACTTGATCATCTTATTTACTATTGCAGTTCTAAAATTAACTACTTCTTGAATAATTTTATTTAAATTTTTCAGACTTGTTTCAAATTTAAAATATGTTAATCAATATTTAATTATTGGAAATGTTAACTCTGTAAATTGTTTTGATGGGAAGACGATGACGAAAGATGGTATATCATTCTTCTAATGCCACACAACACCACGTTCACTATAGGGAGAAAAGAATCAAAATCAAATGTTTTATCCTTTGCATTCCGTTTTTCAAAATTCATTTATACAAGTACAAACGCAGTTTTAATGCTATTCTTAAAAATGCAACTATCTGTCCGATTGAAATTTGGGGAATATTTCTAAAAATTTCTATAGCTTTCTTTCTTTTTTTTTAAAAAAAACTACCGCCAAAAATACGCATTAGTGTGCTATATATTTTCTAAATTTATTTTTAAAATTAATACAATCGAACTTAATTTAAATATATTTTAAATAGTTTATTTCATTCTTTGTCAATGAATTATGTATAATTTGAGAATAATTCAATTTTTTTAAATGTATTGCCTGTTGCGAAAGAAATTAAAATTTGCAATCATTTTAGGCGATTGTCATATTAATTAAAAATGTCAAATTTATTTCATTCTTAAATTTTTTTATGTAGGAATAATTGGAGCTTCACAAAGAGAAAAAATTCGCTATCAGCGAGTGAGTGAATATTAACGTCACTCTGTTCAGCTACACGAGGGCTTTTGGTGACGGACCTCGTCATTTTGAACCACGGTCAAGTGACGAGGACGGCACCTGAGCTGGCACCCCCCTCTCCTAACTACCACACCAACGGGAGGATGTTTGAACTCTCGACAGATTTAACGTGCATTGCACCCCTACACCGCGGTCTTTATGGTACTAGGCTCGAACTCATGGCATACCTGCCATGTTCCGATACCTTGACCACTTGCTATTCAGTAACATTATCTCCGTTTCGTAATCACAGTTTAAGTAATTAATTTTTATAATATTGTATTCGATTTTTGTGTTTGAAATTAATAATGAGCATCAATTGGTAAAAACATCCTTGAAAATTCAAAATAGAATATTTTGCATCATTAAATAATCTGATCTGTTTTTTTTTATCAAAGTTGCACTAGAGCTACTCTAAAGTCCACACCAAGATTGAGGTCATGTATCATGTCTCTACACGGTTGTCTTCAGTGCAGGACTAGACATCCCCAGCGGTGTTCCTGACCTTGATCAGTTGGCTACCGAGGCCGACTTGGAAGAGATCATCCCTCGTAAGTAACTTTTGATATATATACTGTAATTCACCCGAAACATAAGATGTTTTTGTGCATGTTTGATGTTATGATGAAGATATTTTATGTAATAGTAAAACATTACATATAAAATATTTAAAACTGAACATCGATTTTAGGGAAATCCGTCTTTTAAATCCTATTTAAATTTAGATAACAAATTTACTGAATGTGTGTCTAATTATTTTAATTTAAATGAAATCCATTAAACATATTTTTGTTTTTAAACACGCATAAGCGGTAGATATGAAATTGATTATGTAACAAATGCAGCGGCTCGTTTCTTGTTCATTCCTTTGGCATTGATTTCTCACTGTAGCAGTCATTGATTAATGTTTTAATTTGATCAAAATGGAACGAAATACGAACATTTTAAATGCTGAAAGAAAGTGTGAAACTCGATGTATGCATGTGTGCGTCACAAGCTGTT
>BMAO01032289.1:0-20868 GCA_019973975.1 Trichonephila clavata | reverse complement strand
ACCAGCTCCTGGAGATTGTACTAGGGCTGCAATGGTAAAAATTACCATTCCGCAGCCCCATTGCAGAAAAAACAGCAACAAAAAAAAACAAATACTCCACTGAGTTTGTCTTGTAGGAGCAATTGTGCAATTTCCTACACACATACTACTATTTTTGCTTACGCTAATAAAATCAATTTTTACAAAGAAAACCTATATTTTAGCATTTTCAAAATTTAATGCTATGAGAGGACACTTATTAAATACTTACAAGAGAAAAATACATCAGGTACATTTAACAGATTCTTTAGAGTTAAACTAATGAAAAAAACTATTCAAATTTCAGCACCTAATGTTTCAGAAGAGGGGGAAAGAAAGCTCGGATTCAATGGTGCGGGGAGAGAGAACTGGGTTTAAGAATGTATTATTCACTACTATGTATTCACTTATCAACAGTAATTTCTTTTGAATATTTATATTGCCAAAATACAACTTTATTTTGGGTCTGAAATCCTTTAAGCAAAAATAAGGCTTTTAATTTTTTTTTTTCCTTTTTGAAATTTAACCTTTTTGCGGCAATATTAAAATTCCAAATTATTATTTTTATTTCTTCCCTAATCTTCATTCATGAAGAATTTTTTCCGCATATGTACGTTCTGATTGAAAATGATTTTTCTACTCTATGTTCCTTCCCCCCCCCCACACACATTTGACTGCAATCTTAATTCCAGTTATTGCTTTAGTACAGTGTTTTTCAAACTTTCAATATTTGCGACCCGATATTCAATTATAACTTCATCGCGCCCCCCTTCCATACAACAACAATGTATTGGATTCTATTATACTACGATTTGATACTCTAAACCTGCAATACGACTTTAACCTCTTTAGTGCCTTCGGCATATATAAAAGTCTCACTCAGCCAGTGCGTTATTCCCCCGGACGTATATATACATCTTTCCGAAGTACGTCCTTTCTGTGCACTGCTCTCCATAAAATTATTCCGATGGATTTGGAATGCAATATAATAACCTTGACAGTGCTTGCGAAGGATTTACTTACTTCAAAGGATTGTTTTATTTATTCCTTCTACCCCACCCCCTAATATATCACATACGCTTGCTTATGTATTAAATGGTGGCGAGTGAACGGAATGAATCGCGTAATTTTGAATCGGTATTTAAAGAATTTATAACAAACCGTACAAATTATCAAGATAAGTGTTCCTTTTTGCATATAATTTTATACATGACATGCCCATAGGGTCACTGGTAATTATTTAATTTGTTTTTAACTTAGCAATGGATAATTAATTATAAAATACATTACGCAGTACTGATATATTTATATGTGTACACGTATATATTTTTTTATGTCAAAATGTATTTTAAGGCAATATGGTACCATCTTCACAATTTTTTTTATTTTTAATATTTGATATTTGGTTTTAATTGTATTTTATAAAAGTTGATATTTAATAATAATTCCATACAAAAAATTTTTAATTTGCCGCAAAATGTTTGTGAAATTAAAAATTTTTTAGCTTTTTTAAGCATTTTTTAAATCCCTAAGGCTTTTTTAAATATCTCTTTTCTTTCAAACATTTTTTCCAAGTACCTTATAATATACTACATAAAACTGTGCATGAGTTTTTTTCTGCTGCTGCTCTTTAATTTTTTATTAATTTTTTATATATTTAAACTTCCAAAAATTCTCCAAAAAACATTAATTTTGATTATGAAATTTTTTTAGAAAAAGTACTATACATGTTAAAGCTAATTCCATGCCAAGTTTTACAAAACATACATTTCAGAACATGTATAAAAAATTTCAAACCCATACTTCAATTATCAAAAAAGCCTTAGGTTTTTGTATAACAGTATATGTACACAAATTCAACATGGAGAAATAGAAATTTGAAGTTTTCATTCCATGAATAGCATGGTATAACATTCATCGAATAGTCTGAAACTTTTATGAAATGTTAATTAGCTTATTTAAAATTACTTACCATAAAAAATTCCACAAATGTAGAACAATTAAACAGTATACAGCCATAATGAATATATAGAAAAAAACGGATGAAAGATCAATATTTCATAAAACTTTATCTTAATAATTATAAAAAAAAAAAATACACACATTTCCAAGCTAATTCCATGCTCAGAGCTAATGCACAACATGTACAAAAGATGTTTATGCTTTTATTTTTTATTTCCATGATTTTAAAAGCATTCGCATGTTAAATATTGTACACGAATTAAAGCAAAATCAAACAGCAATTTATAGGTAAAATACATCAGAATCTAAGAACTGTATATGTGCAGTTGTTTAAATAAGTATCTTAAAATATTTTAATAATAAAAGTGTTGAATCTCGCACACATGGGATAGATATCTATCACCAAAAACAAATATATAAAAATGGGAGAGTTTTTCTATTCTTGCGAATTAGATTTTTAATTATCTGAGTTATCAAAATGAGATTTAGTATTTTTGCTTTGGGAGAATCCGTTTTGTAGTTTTAATTTCATTCATAATAATACCATAAAAAGCACGCACAACTTTTAAATATTGACCAAATCCATTTGATCTTCCAGTAAATAATTCACAAACTAGAATTTTTACATTAATTGCACAGTTATTTCTTAAAATAATTTATTACTGCATATATAATGTCAATCTCATTGGTGCGCATTAGAAAAATAATTAATTCATTTTTTCAGACTCTTTTCTAGCTGATAATCTGAAATGTAGGCGTGGTAGTTTCTGTTAAGCATCAAACATTGGTCCATTACTTAATGAAAAATGCATGTAAAGCTTTTAAGTTTTGCAGGCACATTTTTAAAGATTCGCTGTTTTAAGTAAGTTAATAAATAATTTTTCGACAGTTTAATGATTTTAGGTTACCATATCGTCTTAAATATTCTCTTTCAATAAGTTAATAATTTTTTTAAAAAATATTATTTTGTTTCGACCTCGTTGGGTTATCACGCACCCTCCAGGGGGCGCGCCCCACAGTTTGCGTAACACTGCTTTAGTCACTTAGTGGTTATTGCAAAAAAAAAATTTGGTAAACGATAATATAAACAGTTGTATGCAGAAAGACATCTAAATTAAAGCTTATGAAAAGAAATTACAGTTATTTTTCATTCCCCTGTTTTCGTTAGGAGATCAGAATTGAGCAGGTGGAAGATATATCAATCGGTAGCGATTGAGCGAGAGTAAAAAGATGGATTGAACTTTTAACACGAAGAGATAGTTCACTTCTCTCGAGATGAATTGTCTCCCTCCAAGTCAACGAGATGATTCTTTCACACTTGAAAGATGGATGAAATAGTATAGAGGGCATCGTTTAAAAAAATTGACTTTTTAATTCTCTGGAGAGATTTCAAAAATGTTGACTTTACTGCGATATCCATGTTGCTGCTATATCCATGTCTGGGGTATATTTTTAATTTTTCCTTTGATAAGAGATATACAAAAATGTATATTTTTTTACGTTAAATTGAGTGGTGAAAATAAGAGACGGATAAATAAATATTTTATGGGGTCAACAAAGGTTCCCTGAAATTGAAATGGATTGAGAAAGAAACTATTTTTCTCTTTACTTTATTTCGCAAAAATTTTAAGCAAACATTATATTTTTCACAGATTTTCTTCACAGAACTCAAACAGGAGCCATTCTTAGTAGAATGCTAAAATTTGAAAATCGAGTTGTTCAAAAAGAGAAACAGTCCATCACAATCATTTCACACATCCACTCTTTTAATATTAAACATTACTTAACTCTGCAGAAGTTTTGACATCATAGTTAATTTGAACCATTCTTTGTAAATGAAGAAAAACATTTCATTTAAAAGTTATTTCACTCCGTATGTCAGATAAAATCGTGTTTAACGGGAATTACTTTGGTTTGGGGGGTGGAGTATATTTTAAAAACTTATTTTTATTTTACGCATTTACATTTTTATAAGAAAAATGGCTAAAATATAAAATATTACTCACATTTAAATCAGAACCATTAAGGTAGTTATATTCTAAAAGGCCAATGAAAACATGAGATAAAAGTACATTTTGTATACAATCTAGAAACTCTAGGAATATAAATGATATGTTTTATTTTTTTTTTCAAAATTATCGAAACGCAAAATGAATTTTGAGCAGCAGGTTAAACTACCGTCTTTAAAACTACGAAATTTAAACTTTATATCATTTGGGAAAGATAAGTGCTATATTTGAGGTTTAAGAGGTGACGGGCTGAAAGTATGAGCCAATCGATGTCATAAAAATGGGATTTCATAGTTTGCTGCCCTGATTGTTATTCTCAGGGCTTGGAACTTATAGAAGACTCTGTCAGTGGATTATACTCACATGTGAACCTAAGTGCAAAAACTGGTCCTTACTTAAAGGTTTCTCTCCGACAGAGAAGATGAAGGGTTCTTGTCTTATAAACTCTTTAATTGTCTTGGGGCTAAAGATAATCCGGAAAGGATTTTCAGCTGGCAAAAAGTTATGTGCTTTCCTTGGTTTATCTTTCCTGTCAAAACTTGCTTTCCGCAATCAAGAAAGGAAACTGTTGAAAGTAACTGAACGCGTAGCTCAAGAAAACATCAATGCTACCTTGGGTGAAATCAAAGACTCAAACAATTTCACTAAATGTGGAATATCTATCGATGGTACTTGGCAACGCAGAGACTACTCATCTCTGAATGGGTGTGTAAGTGCAGTATCAGTTGACACCGGAAAAATTTTAGACATTGAAGTTATGACCCAATATTGCCACATATGTGGCTATCATCGAAACATGCAATTTCGCTTTATAAAGGTTCCGCTGGGAACACGGAGGTTATTGGAGCCTACCAATTACAAAATTGTCTCGATAAAAAAGAAAAACCACAAGGAAAACAAAATGTACTAAGGATGAAAAAAACAGAAGGCTTAGTATATTCTTATGGATGATTTTAATGTACTTATCTGTATGATTTTTATTCTAATTTATGTTAAACTTTGTGATAAACAAAATTTTTAAAGAGTTTTTTCGTGAATCTTTACTGGTAAAACAACACAAATATATTTTGTATTAAATATTTCTTAACTTCTAAAATACCATGGAAGAATATATATTTGTTTTTCAATGTAAAACTTTTTATTTTTTAATGCAATAAGTTTTTTTTAAAGTGCTTTTTATCTGTCTAATCTGTATTTCGTAAATTATGTACTTATACTTTAAGAAAAAGCTTTTTCACACTACAAAGTTGTTAAAAATATTAAACGATAAAAGTTTGAAGAAAGAATATAATATTGATATGTGCTTTGAAAAGGTTTTTTTTTTTATATAGAGAGGTTTTAGATTTCCTTAGCAGTATAGTTTTTTAAAAAATTTTGAATTTTAAATCTTTAAATGCATTTTTCACTGAAACAGATTTTCTGATATTTTACAACACGGTAAGCATGATATCTCAAAAAGTTCTGTAGATAATTATCTGAAATTTATTATCATTGTTCATTATTATAGTATGTATCCTGTGACGTAGGGATTAAGAAAAACAACATGTTTACCTTTTTTATGATTGTTTTTCTGTGTGATAATTGGGAAATTTTTGAAAAACTTGCATTGCGTGCCCTTTTTGACCTCTAGTTCAGTGATAAATTAAAATTTTTCAAACATTTTAGGACAGTTCGTTAGTAACTGTTTTCTGAGTAAAATTATATGTGTTTTTAAAAATTTTTATGAATTAGAATTTATTTTACTATGTTTAACGTAACGTGCAAATAACGTCTAATTTAAACCTAAAATTGGCCATATTTTAAAAAAAAAATACATTGAAAAATTTTTTTTTGCTATTTTTATTAGTTTTCAGTTATAACTAAACAAAAAATGAGTTTAAAAATAAATTTCCAGCAAAATTTTTAAAAAATTTCTCTGAAACTAGTCAGGCAGCTTAAAGGAAAATAATAGCCGGATATAAAGTTACAAGTTTGAATTATATAGAATTCATAAACAACCCAACATCATTAAATACATAAAAAAATGAATTGGTTGGCCCATATAATTCGAATGTCATATGATAATGTTGTCAAAAGCATACGGCAGTTCAATGTCACTGGGATTCAGAAGCGTGGAAGACTAAAGCTGAAATGGAGAGACTAAATGGAAGCAGACTTTGGGATTACAAATGAGGGAACCTAGAAAACGAAGGTGAATGAGAGGTCACTCTGGAGGAAACTTTAAAGGAAATCACTGATCCAAGAGTGCTGTCTGGCCGGATATGATGATGAATATTACAACCGAAATATATTTTTGTTCTATTTATTACATCACATGGAGCTATGGAACTCAAAAGAGAGTTCTTAATGGATAAATAAGAATATTAAATATAAATGTGTTACTTAAACACTTCAAGTATTTGCACTCGCGCATGCGTAGAAGATTTCACTAAAAATGACATTTTAGAAGTTAAGTTATAATCGTAAAATGTTTTTAAAGTGAATGCATAATACAAAGGGAAATCTGAATGTCTTCTGCTGATTATAATTATTTATTGTGCTGAAACTTCTGAAAAGTAGGCATATGTTTGTTTCGATGGCAAAGTAGGCATATGTGTTTGTAAGTACTATTATGAATTTTCTATAAGACGATTTTCCTCAGTGATTTCCAACGAGTCCACTTCCCGGTAGCTCCGTGAATGTTGAAGTGGTATTCGAATTCTCGCCAAATGTTTAATATGCCTTGCACCTTATAAACACAAGTAACCAAATCCTTTTATAAAGAATTCTTAAGATAATTTTTTCAAATGTACCTATGCTGCATTAGCAGCTTTCAGCCCTCCATCTGATACCGCGATGTTATTCGTGTTGCAGACATGGTATGAAGGATTTTCACCAAACTTGTGTGAAATAGTTGAATTTCGCGTGATGCTCCCCTAATTGGTTTAGTAGGAATCTGTCGAAAAAATTGACGAATGTGTTAAGGTATGTGACTAACCAAAATTCGCCGTTTTGAGAAAAATTTCGAAAATGATTTTATGTTTTTATTTTATAGCCCATACATTTAAGATACCAAAAAACACTCTAGTTTTATTTTTATGATATTTAGAAGCAAAGTTATAGCATAATTAGTAAACCGGAAATGAAATTTACAAAACCGGAAGTACATCCCTACACAAAATATTTGTGAGATATTGAATTGAAATTTTCAGAACATGTTTTATTTAGTTACATCTGTGTTATAAATCAAAATCTAATCTATGTGTATATATTTATGTACTTTATTGCTTTTTTATGAAAAAAGATCATTAATGTTTTAAGAAATCGTGTTTTTGCATAAAATTTGGCATAATTAAAAAACTTTCAAAAGTATTACAAATCTTTTAATTCCTAACAAATGTAAAGATGTTATTCACGTACTGTATAAATATTATTTGAATACATTCATTAGAATTTTCTGCAAAATGCAATTTTTCATCAAAGTTTCACTAAAAATGACAATTGTTAAAGTCTATAAAACTCTACAGAAAACAGCAAAAGTTTTTAAAAAAAGTCCAAATTAGTTAACATGAAGCTAAAGAGATTTTGACCCATAAATATGGTGAGTTTAAAAAATGTACAATTAGTAGAAAATTTTTCATACCATATTAAAATCTTTAAATGCATTTTCTGAGAAACTATGTTTTTCAATATTTTGCTTCATAGTAAAGTTCACTACAGAATTTCTTTTTAAGATATTGAATTGAAATTTTCAGAAAATGTTTTTCTTAGTTTTATCTCCAGTCTAGACTATAATCTAATCTCTGTGTATATATTTATGTATTTTATTGCACTTTTTGTGAGAAAATAACATTAGTTTTTGTAAAAAATTGAGTTCTTGCATAAAAAAGACCATATTTCAAAAGCTTTTCAAAATTATCACAAATTTTATAACTCTGAGCACAGATAAAGAATTAATTAATGTACTGCACAAATATTACTTGAATATATTAATTAGAATTTTTAATACAAGCCTTACCGTAACTGCTATTTTTCACTAAAATTTCACTCAAAATTCCCAATATATCGCAAATTATTTTTAATTTTGTGGAAATTGTACTTGAATTCATAGTTTTATGTTCCATTTCAAAAAAAAAGTTTATTTAGTTGAAAATTTATATATTTCAAAAAAAGTGCTCCGAAGGTAGACACATAGCCTAAAACATTTGCATCACTCACTCTATGTCTGCCCCTTCTAGAAAGCTCCTTAACGCTGCTGGTTTCCTTACTCATTTTATGCCATCAATTTAATGATTTTGTACGCGGAGGTTTGCTTCCATAACAATGTGGAAATTTAAGCGGAACATTAATGGACGATTTTATTTTGTGAAACAAAATTAAATATCTGGTTTTCCCTTGAATCGATTTCATTTCGGCAAAAACTAATACCTTCCCTGTAAATCTTCTCGTGAGTCTCTCTTGAAAGAACATTAGCGTCATCTACGGCTACTAAAACTGACCTGTAAAATGGTTAGGTTATTATATTAATTGGTTATTTATTATTGGTTAGTATTAGTTATTATTAATGCATTCTTATAATCAGGACAATACTTTTGATTCAGCCCATACACTTGTTTCTCTTCAAGTGAGAAACATTTCAAATGATTGACATCCATTAAATTAAAATGCATTATTTGCAGCTACGCTATTTAAAAAAAATCCCAAAAGATAAAGATTATCTGTAAAATTTGTTACATTTCGATATTAAAAATCTAATTACAAAACACAATTTAATTACAAAATTTAAAAAATTGAAGTTTCGGTGTTGGTTTTGATCTACACACACATGAGTGAGTGTTATATTTAC
Source organism: Trichonephila clavata (assembly GCA_019973975.1). Lineage (NCBI taxonomy): Eukaryota > Metazoa > Arthropoda > Arachnida > Araneae > Nephilidae > Trichonephila > Trichonephila clavata. The sequence continues at coordinate 12,054 of BMAO01032289.1, read as the reverse complement.
GTCGCAAGATGGCCATGGTCCACGTAGAGATAGAAAGTGCGTAATGGGGTATTCACAGTGAATCTCGTGATTTTTAGTGATTGATTAATTTGTTTTAACGTAAAACTATGAAGGAACACAAGGGCTTTTAAGAACGCACTTTGTTTCTTTCAGAATTTTTAAAGTGACACGGACGACATTTCAGCTGCATTACCCTTTGGAAACATTCACACTCAGCCATCACGAGGTCTAAGAAAGCGAGTTTCAAAACGATATGATTCATATCTAGACAGAGGTTTAGATTCTCGCAACGGCAATGTATTTTTAAACAGAAATTAATTATTTTTCTATCTTTATCTAAGAAACATTACTCTTTATGGATAATTATTTTTATTTATTTCCAATGTTTTTTTTTAAATGGGATTTAATTATACAAAAGCGAGTCAGTAGGCTAAAATTGTTCAGATGTTGAGTTTTAAAAAATTTTGAAGTCTGTATTTCATGACATTTTCAGTGATATAACATATTTGCCATTTTATGAATTAGAAGCATGTCAAAATGACTTTTAAAGTATAATGCCACGCCCACTTTGCCAGATAAAAGTGTAAATTTTGACCTTTTAATCCTGGGAAACAGTTGCAAATCCTCTACTTTTTTATTTATCCATACAAAATTAGCGGTTGATTAACTGTATAATAACTGCAAATTTAACTTCCAGCTTTCTTTTGGAGCGAAGTTTGTAAATTTCATGGAAACGTACTGCTTTTAATGATTTGAAGTTTAGAACCGGGGTAAATATTTGGTGATGTATTCTCCTTCGAAATTTAAAACTTACGCTAAATAAATAATTATGCTTTTAAATACTGCAAAACGTTATTAAAAATGCGCAGGAAGCTATTTGCGAAAATAAAATAAAAATATTCCATTGGCTTGCAGATGAGACATGGCAGTAATGAGGTTACATGTCTCTAAATGTTGAAATTATTGCAACTAACATATATATTGGAAAGGTGATAGATGTTAAAATACTTCATATGTAAAAAATCCACCTTATCATCAAAATACTAGTAACAAGAACTTCGTATAATCCAGTATTACAATGGAAATTGAAGTGGAATCAAGAATATTTTAAAATTCATTACATTTTCGATAACAGTTGATCTCTCCCTTTGTTTCACGAGGTAAGATTTTGTACAAAAAATATTGTTTTCTAAAATTTTTAATGTTTTAAAATGTGAAAATTGTCTGTGTGCATGTGCTCTATGCTCCTTATATATAACTGTGTGTTCTGAATTGAAATTTTTGAAGTATTTTTAAAAGATTTGGATAGAAAACAGATACTGTAACAAACAATGGCAATATTCAATAAATTTAAAGGGATGCTCAGTAAAAGTTTGTCTTTGAACAAACTAATTAACATATTTAAAAAATTTCACTTCCGAATAAATATAAATGTTAATTTTTTCTACAGACAAATTTTTAAGCTTTAATATTCAAAGATTATTCAATGGGAGATACCTAAAGTTAATTCCGATGTGCAATGCCCATTATCATTACAGGGGAAGCATGGTACATACAAAAACTGTATGTTTAAAAACATAAATACAGCTTTTTTTTGGCTTTTTTAGAAATCATTTGTCCATTTTAGAGATACTTTTAAATTCTAATACATTTAAAAACTATGTTTACTAGTGAACATACTAACCCTAATTAAAACTTTCGAAGTATCTTACAATCATGTATTCCCAAATGCAATCATAAATGCATACGAAAACCATATTGATACATTTTCACATTATATTTATGATGCTTTATGGTCATTTTTTTTTTTGTGGGCAATGCTTCAAAGCTGAAAATTTTTCAATGATTCATACAGAATTTGAAGAAAATCATGGAAATGCTACAGAATATTTCAGTAGACAAAAACTGAAAAGTGATGTGTATGTATTTTCTGGGCAATTTATATAAAATTGGAAACAAAAAAAAACTCTTAAAGTAATTGGAAAAGAAGGTAATGCTTAATAAAATGGGGCAAATACATGTTATTCATAATTTTTGTGATGGTGACATTTTATAATAAAAATGCAATTTTCATCAAAACTTTGTTTTTATAACTACATGTACTTTTTCTCCTCAGAATCTACTATAGGAATGCACCTTCAACTTTTACTGCATTGTACTAGTATGTAACTATATACACCGAAGGGAGCTTTTTGAGAAGTTCTCAAAATATTTGGCTAGTACAAGATATCGTAACAAAAAATACCAATTTTCAAAAACATAATAATGTTGCTACGTAAAAAAAAACAAGCAATATATTTAAAATAATATATCATTTTCAATATATTTATAATATATTAAAAACAATAATTGAAAAAATTAAACAATAGATTTGAAAAATATCACTTCAGTATAAATGTAAAAGACTAATTTATATACAGACAAAATTGGAAGTCTTTATATTTAACAGTTTCGGAGAAAAAAAGTACATAGAAAAAAGTGCTATTTTACCCGCGGTCACTCACGCCTGCTTTTGCTAAAGTCCTTACTCTCGGAGTGTAGAGAAGACCCACACTTTTAACAAGTGTATTAAAGTATGAAAAAAAATTAAGTCAATTATGATACATATTTATAAAGTGCAAGATGTTTTTTGTATTATGCAAATGAAATTATAAATTTATTGTATACAAATAAGACTAACATTAATTTAAACTAAGCCTACAAAATTTTCATTTTAAAACACATAATTTTATACTTTTTTCATAAACCACAAGTAAAACGTATATACCAGTAATAAACTTACTTTGCAAATATTGTTAAGGATATTAGAAAAGAAAAACAAATATTTTAATCATTTTCCAAACATTCAGAGTAGACTGCATCATATGGTTTAAGCACATATTTTCCTTACATTGAAGGTAAAATGAATTGGTTTTTATATCTTTTACCCGAGGGCAAACAGTGCAGAGCTCTTTTTTAGGTGAATTAATGCTGTTTTTACTATCTTCTATGTCAGTAAAGCTTCTTTTGAGTATTTTATCAATTATTTCTTTCCGTCAATTTATATTTTGTTTTTTACTCACAAGTTTCTTTTAATTCTTGTGCCGTATCCAGGATGAACAGATTATTCAATATGGTGCTCTTCTTCTGAAATTACACAGTCTTCGACATTACTTAGTTCATCCTCAAAATCTGTCAATACAATAACTAATAAATGACATGGTCGCTGTTGCTCCATCTCCCATGGAATTTTTGCCATAATTTCTGAAAAGTGTTTTAAAAAATTTTAACAAAAAATTATATTTTATAATTACTTTTAAGTAATATATTATTTTTATACTAGAATTATTGAAATTTTAAATAAAATATGCATGCATATTATTATATTTGAAATAAAATAGAAACGAAAGAATACAACTTACCCTATTTTTAGATGCTTCGAGTACGAAGATATAACTCAATTGCTCACGGGGAGCTCTCAGCACCCCCAGATACATTTTTGAAATTCGTTTGCTTCCAATCGCCGGAGCGAGAGCGATTGCATCAGGCCTGAAGGTTCAAGGACCTAAAATGTGCAGCTACAAAAAAAATCATGGTTCTGCGCATTCTTTTTGGAATCCTGGGCAGCTTTTGCTGGGATGTAGTGAACACCCAGCGCGAGTGGTCGCGGGTTAACATTACTTTATGGGTGGGGGGGGGGGTACTGACTTCCTATGAGGGTACACAATACGATTCATTTGACAAAAACCATTTACAAAATTAAAAAAAGACACTGGGTTATGTAACCTTTATGTTCGTTTTTATTGGCATCACTACGACAAATCAAATCTGTAAGCTGATTTATCTCAGAAAATTTTTTTAACTAGTTTGTCATCATTTAAAATTCTAGGGATTTTTTTATATTGTCCAAATGCTTTGATGTTTTTTCTCTAACTATGCCTTCTGAAACATATAATAAAATATTTTACACAATTTTCAACCAAAACAATACTTATTTTTTCAAAGATAATTGAAATAAGAATTTACTTATTTTTCAAGAAATTTTCAATAAGCATTTGTAAAAAAAAAACATTTTTTCAAATACCAATCGCGGTATCCCAAAGCCCATGCCATCTTTTGTCATAAATAGCTCTACATACATGTGAACCAAATTTATTGTGATTACGTCAACAATTCTAGGAAGAGTAACATTTAAAAATCACATCATTAAATAAAAAAAAATTCTTAAAAAACTAAATGGTTGATTTTTTATGTTATTTTAAACTCAAAATCTTTTTTGCGTAATTCTTAACGTAGGGGCGAACCCAAATTATTTTGAAATCTATTAAATAGAAGTTTTTTGTGTAACTTTTACCAGTTCCTATAAAATGAGAAAGCGAATTACCACTAAATCGGTATATGGACCGAACAGTAGATGTGTTCTGAAATATTTAAAAAAATATTTGAGATATATTTTCCAGGTGGTACTTTGTCTGAAAATCCAACAAATTTAACAAATAGCATTTACAAAATGAATAAAAAACTTGAGTACAAATTGATGGTTTTTTCTCATGTCCACAAACCTTAATAAATAACTTAATGATATTAATAGTGTAAGCTCCTTGCGAAATGAAATAATAAAATGTTCAGTTGGCAAAAAGATGTGCAGAATACGTCCAAACGTCACTACTGTTTCAACTATTTGTCTTGTTCAGGGCGTGCGAAAATTGCTTTATGAGGCGACCGTATTGTACTTGTAAATATTCAAATAGAGTGGGTTGAACAACACGTTGTGACTGATACGGTGTGTTTTTTAGCGCGTTTTTCACGTAGTGGAACAAAAGCGCTATTAGGACGCAAATTTCGGCTTCGTTCCATATTTTGTCGTACCTTTTTCTCAGCCAATAAGCAACCAATTGACCTCGGGTTTCGGCATTTGGTCGCATTTGTGCCCTAGATAAGCCGAATCATATTTAAATTTAATTATTTTTAATTTTTTTTAGTACAGTACTACTTTTTGTTAGTAAAAAGTTCATTAGTTGCATTATTGTAAAATACAACATGTGAAAAACGCGCTAAAATTACTTGGCCATGCCAATGATTGATATCTTGTTCATACATGAACTGTAATGGAGTGAGTGCTTCACGTAGTCCACCACATTTTCAAATTCGGAAACAATTTGACTTAAACGTAATACCATGTTGTTTTAAAATTTTCCATAATCAAAAGTCGCAGGGAATCAAATCTGGCGTATTGGGAGCTTGCGTAGTACTAAAGGGGTGACTAATATGAAGTTTGGAAACCATACATTATTTACGTGGTGAAACCCATGAAACGCAGCAGAATCTATCTTTTTACTTTTTATACAATAACATTACACTTAAGCACACGTACAATGGAATAACCTCGGAATGAAACAAAATCTTTGCCAAAAATTTACTTCTCGATCAATTTTGCTTACATAAAATATTCTTCTTATTATTACACTTATAAATAACAAGATTTTTTCCCTGGGCACATCCTATGTTTTTCTCGATTAAACATTATTATTCTTCTAAATATTGCTCTGAATTGTTAAAATAATTTTTGCATTCAAAGTGGACCTTTACCACTTTTAAATTTGTCGTTTTTCAATGTGAAAAGCCACCCAATGTGTATTATTATTTTTATCGATTGTTATTATTATCATTATTTTTGATACTTTAAATATATTTTGTTTATGATCCATACAACAAATTTGGTTACGATCTACTCACCTGTTTTAGCTCCAATTGTTGTACGTAAAGACATTTTAACTATAAAACATACGATTTTTAAAAGCAGTTCAGTGATAGATATTACTCCACCATCAAATATTTTCACAACTAAACTTGATTCAATCTCTATCCAGGTATTCTGTATCCAGTAGTGAATATATTTTTCCCTCCGTGTGTCAATATATTCGAATGCATTGAAGTACGTTACTAATCTCACTTTTTGAATGAAAAAAAAATTTTTTTTGGTAAGAATACAATTAGCAACATTTAAATAACAATCTAAAGTATAAAAAAAATTTACCAATTAAATAAATTTCAAAATATTGTATTTGCGTTAGAGTTTTGTATGTGACACCTGACTTCAAAAACTAAATAGGTGAAGCTGCCATCAGAATCCAAAAAAAAAATATATAATAATAATAAAAATAAGAGGACTTAACAAAATGGAGGAGGCACGAAATGTGACAATTACGATCGCTAGAATGGAAACAAAAATGGTGTGAAATCGAATAAAATACACAATGTTAGTTGTTTTCTTAAATGTTATGTTTGTGCAGGGAATTTATTTGCCTGCTTAAGTAAATAAATCTTATTTGACAACAAAGAATCTACAACGATGAGAATAGTATTAAAGAAATAATTGGCAATATGTAACAGTTATTTATCAAAAAAATAACAGTCAAATTGTAACAATTAAATATCAGTTTAATAAGAATTAAAATGTGACAATCAATAAAATAATCAATATCAATTATAAATCAATATATATTATAAATCAATTAAATAACTTTTGAAAATGTAAAAATTACACGTATTGATTAAAAAATCCAAAATGTAACAATTTCGTATCCGTTAAAGATAGTCTTAAATAAATATATATGTTTTTAAAGCGACTTCGCGTTGCTGCATAAGTTAAAATATATCATTTGTTACTCTCTCAGAAACTTACTATCGAAGATCAGATGTAACAAATTCCCAATTCTTAATAATCCTTTTTCAACGTAAGAACTTTTTTTCACATAAAAGTAATGTAATCCTATTCAAAGAAAAGGATCTTCTTTACCTTTTACTCTTATAGATTTTCTCTCAGGGCATTCATTCGAAATCCTTTTCATGTGTAGGAACGAAGCTCCTCTGTAAGAAAGCTTTGTAGAGCCCTAATGATGGCCCTACTTCGAGTTAGTTAACCTAAACGAGAATCTCGAATTGAAATCCTTGAATTGCTAGTCTTCTTTCAAAAGAAATGCACTGCCCATTATTCCATCGCTTTATTTCAGACTTGTTTTACTTTCCAAAGAATGAATAGCTGTTATATCTCTGTAGAAAAGTAATTTTGTTGTGATCTATATTAAAATGAGCAAAATTAATTTGGTAAATTGGGTTTTAACCATTGACCTTCTAAGGGTATTAAAAATGGCATCTACCTTTATAAATACGAGCATGATCCAATTTGTAAGGATTTCTTAAAACATCTTATAGTTTGATTGTATTTAATAGAAAATTATTTATGTATTATTTGTAAATGGAATGTATTTTTAAAAAAAATATGTGTCATGTAACAATTCGCCGAATTAAACGTACTTGAAGGGTATTACATAAGTATAACCAATTATAAAAATCAAAAAAAATGACAAAATCAACTCCATTCTGCTATGAAATCTTTTCATCTAACTTCTGATATTTAAGTGAGATAGTAATGTTAATGTCACATTTTAAGTATCACGAAGACTGTTGGCGATAGATCACGTAATTTTGAACATCGGTCATGTGACGAGGACAACACCTAAGCTGGTAACTATCTCATTTAACTACCACACGACACCCACCATTTGAATGATATTGAGACTCGACAGATTTAACACGACTCGTCACCGTCTATGCGACGCGTTTTCAGTGGCATCAAGACTCGTACCTGTGACACTCAGTAAACGAAGTCGTCACCATAACTACACTGCTACCATGGCCACCTGATACTCAGGTATTAACCATACAGGACAAATATTTTAGAATTCCTTTTGTATTGCAATGTAAATATCTAATATTTTCATCTGTTCTAAAATCATTATATATTTATAGCTGTTTATTATTGATTTTCAGTTTGATTTCGTATGTGAATGAAAAACTCTTGATTCATATCTTAAAACCTTATAAAAGTTAATTTTAAAATTATTTTGATTCGAATCAACATAAATGCTCATTTATTTATGATATAAGATGTATATGTTTTTTTTTTCAAATAGTATTCTAGGGACACAGTAAAGGAAAATAGTATCATTAATTAGATGTAATTTTGAATTTTACATATTTAAATTAAGCTGAAGGACATCACGCTTTATTGCAATACAAAAATTGTGAAAAATCATGTATTATTTTCTTTTGTTTTTATACATTTATTCAAAATATTGTATGGAACTTTTATAGGTTATAATTCACCCAACTGTTCAAAACTTTTGTTCAATATCTTGATTTTACACATGCAGTATTTGGTGAGAATATTTTAGCATCAATTAATTTGACAGTGCTGACCATAACAAAAAATTGCAAGACTTCTAGCCTTGATTTTGCAAAATTCCTTCGACAACAACTATAACTAACTTTATTATTTTCATTTTCGCTAAAAGAATCGGCATATTAATTCTGTTACTGCGGCGTTTAAGATAGTCTCTTCTTATAAGGTGCAAGTATTGTACATGTGGTTGAGGAAGATTCATTATAACTTAAAAGAACCAACCCTTTTCTACACCCCTTTCAATGAAACTTGTATTATATACTTATTTAGAGTTAATAGTCGTAATATATTTTCTTACATGTTTAAACTGAACAAAATTTTGAATTGTAAGTACAATCCCAGCACTTCTAAGTCCAGTCTGGATAATTTTTCTTAGAATTCGTAAGTTTATTGCTCCATTGAACATTTCAGAACTCCCATCAATATTAAATAAAAGTGAAAATATATTTAAGTTTATTATTCCATTTGAAATACATTCTATTTCCTTTTCCAAAAAAATTTTCATTCCAGAAAAATCCAGAAAAGGTCCATTCTCTTGAACATAATTTTTTAAAACCAGCATTCATTTCAAAAGTAGAACTACATTTGTTTCAGCTTCAAGGAAGTTTTCCACAAGGTGAGCTGTATGAGGCCTCGCATTATCCTGCATTAAAAAAAAACTTACCAATGGCTGCAGCATAAGGTACGTCATGGAGTCTCAGAATCTAGTTTGCATACTTATAAGCCATCAAATTGTCACCCTGAATGATTATACAGGTGAGTACTTCACCTATGCTGATTCCAGGACATGTCATCAAACCAACTCGTATGGAATGTAATATTTCCAGTAAGAATAGAGTGTTATTTTGAGTGCCAATATCACGCCTTAACGAAACTGATCACACTCTAAACCAAATCGCGATCGATAGTGAAGTCACGCTCATGCATGAGTTATTCGGAGATTTGAAAGTAGTAGTGATTGAGATGCCATCAATTCGGATTTAAATTGGAAACAAACTCCCATTATCAGTCAATCACTTTTATTAGCTATCGCTTTAAACTTGATTACGCGATATGTAGTCAAGACAATAAACCTGTAGTAAATAATGAATACCATATCTTTAAATATATAAGATGCAACCGCAGAAATCACCCACAAGAAATCTTCAAATGTCTTTGAATGATTAAGCAACTATAAATTCCGACTCCAATTCAGGAACAATCTTTTAAAGTTCAACCGGAATTAGCGCGGAAATATTGTCCACATAATCTATTCACTATCTCGCTTACTATTTATGCTGTATTTAGTTGGGACGTTTTTTTAAGAAGAGCAATATTTTTACTTCAAAGTGCCAATTTGGTTGAATGGAGAGTACCCGCGAATTGAAGAAAAGAGACATCGGAGAAAGCCTATTGTTACAAAATATAGTAAAAAATAGTTCACTCAATAAGATGAACATCAAATCGAAACGTGGAACAGTTATTTCTCTGCTACAAAAATATCCCGTCGAAGATTTGCAAAGCTCTTAAGTATTTAGACATCGGTATATTAATGATTTATCAAACAATCATGAGATTTTCTGAGATCAACAGCATTGCAAACAATACTAAAAGCCGTTCTGTGTTTGAAGAGTCCAAACGGTTTCCACAAAACAGTCCTAGAGAGAATTCGTGCAAATTCTTGTCGAAAGAAGACTTCTTGCTAAACAAATGAACGTTTAAAAAAACATTGCATCGCACAGTAAGCGAGGAGCTTATACTAATATTTTATTGAAAAATAAATTGTCATTTTCATACAAAGTAACCCAAATGCCAGAGGTACCTTAGCCCCTTAACTGCCGATTAAAAGTTACGCGATTCACTCACCAGTGCCACCGTTTTTCACATAGGCGAGCGTATGCGGATTGTTAGTTGGAAAAGAAAAGGCACAAATAAACAAATATTTTTAAAAAATAATTAAATCCTTCGCAAGCACTGTCCATGTCATTTTATTGCATTTCAAAGCCTCTTCAGAATATTTTTACTCATAGCAGTACATAGAAAAGACTATTATTACGGAAGGACACATAAAATATGTTCACACAGTCAAAATATGATCATTTTCAATAAAAGGTGTGATATGTTAAATTTAAAGGTTGCATAAAACTCTAAAAATATTTTTAAAGTATATATTTTTTTATATAATTCCTTTAAGTTGTATTACAATATGTGGCATGATCAGATATAAATATCCTCTCGAATTCAACTTGGGAGTTTGTGTTTAAAGATCGCATTACAGAATTCATAAAAATTTTGATTATCTCCCTAACCCCAGTTCCTCTGTCTTGAGCTATTCTGAAATTCATTCCCTTCACAAAGCTAAGAAAAATCTGATGTGGCGATACCCTCCTGCTTACCACTGGTACGCAACTAAGAGTCCTGTTCTATCTTTACAGTGCAGGAGATCCTGGGCTCTTCAGTTGGCCTTGGAGCACTTTAAAAGTGGTCACCTGTGTAGTATGATCTTTTTGTAGAAAGTAAAGTCTTTCTTTACCTGTCCCTGCTCTCCCCCTACTTCTCCTGCTCATCTTCTTGACTGCTGGAGCATTTCCCTGGGGCAGTTGTTTGGAGATCAAAACCTGGTTTGTAACATTCTTATGGAGGAAGGTCAAATGGACATGGTGTAGGCTTTCCTGCTCCAAGGGGATTTGAAACTACAACAAAAATTTGATTAATTAAAGGAAAGTTTTTTCACTCGCTCGATATGAGGTGGCGGCTATCGAAAAATAAAGGAATAATTGAAACAACACACATTTTATTTTGATAATTTTAGTGCACCCATTTATGAAATTACAATGATATTACTATTTTTGCACATTTTTGTGCGTGATTTTTGGGATGCTCATTTTTAAAATGAAACAGTGAATGATGTCTAGTTCATAAATGCTCCATCTCGGAGTATATGATAAGAATATAAGTATAATCACATTTTAAAAACTTATTGTTTTCTTATAGCTTTAAAAGATATTATAAAATATAAATAATGCATGTTTTCCTTAATAAATGCTGTATAAGTCGTAAATTCAAGAATATTTGATTAAAATTGTAAGGATGAATCTTCTTAGAATGCTTCCAAACTCATTTTTTAACAACGAAGAAAATTTGTTGAAATGAATAGGAAAAACAATTTTAAATGAAAATAAAAACAATTTTTATTTTTCCAAAGTTAACTTTTAGGTTTAATAAACGTGCAGCACTTTGCCACTGTTTCAATTAAATTCATCGTACACGTTTATATTATATAATTACAAAGTCAAAATAATTTTTTTGCTTTTGAAATTTAGCTGACTGAAAGTGTAAATTAAAATTTTTAAAGATGTTTCTGAAATTTTTTAGAAATGTAAATACATAGGTTACCCCCACAGTACATAGATTGATAGTGTATAGATCATAGTACATAGAGTTCAATGCAACTATAAAAGAAAAGCAATGGGCAAGGCATTTAAAAAATACAAAAAAATAATTTCTTAAATAATTTATTTAACTAACGAAGGAATTATTGAAAAAGCTGAATTACAATTCAAACTCTTTATATAAATTCGAAGAAAATGATTTTTAAGTTCTGTATAGCTTTATCTCTTAAGTGAGTTTCTACATAGAAACATCTATTTTAAAGTAATTTTTTAAAAATAATTTTAAGCACTCAAATAATGTTTTATAATAGTTATAATTTTATTTTTTTAAATCAATTTATTTTTTGAAATTGAGTCTGATTATATAACTATGAATGTATATTCTTTTTTTTTTTAAATTCCTTCTCTGATTCCTTTAACCCTGTAGCGATTCAATCTATATAAGCCAGTAACAACCTC
>BMAO01032288.1:0-22438 GCA_019973975.1 Trichonephila clavata | reverse complement strand
ATTTATTTAAATAGATATCAACCACTGTTGCAGAAAGTTACTTAAAAAAGTTATTAAATATTAAATAAATATATTTGATTCTAATAAATACTTTTCATAAAGCTATTTTACTTGAAAATTTTATATCACTTTTATATCACTATTAAATCACAATAATTAAATTAAACTGAATTTATAATGACTGTAATAATGCATAAAGGAAAAATCAGATCTTAACCAATACCTTTCGTATTTATTCAACATTGAAATCCAAAAGTCAATTGTATTTTTAAGAAAAAACAAGCTATGCAAAATGATAAGAAATACTTAATTTTTCTGATTGATTTTAGTAACATATTTGATATAACAATATTCTACTTTATATTCAAATTTACATGAAAGACAGTTAATATCAATCCTAATAGATGGCGCCACACTCTTACACATTTGTCTTTCTAAACTTGAATAAAAGACTAGAAACACAAAATTATTTGCTTATTATGTGTAACCCTTAACATGCTTGAATATTTATCAATGTCAAAGGAATACTTATTTTCTGATGAAGTCAAAAACAAATCTTTGACAAATGATGCAAATTCATGATTTTAAATTCATTTGGATCACAGACACGTAAAAGAGTTTTCCTGTCAGTGCAGAGTTATTGCAGAAAAGAAACTTTTACGTTGAACTAATGCACTGATTTGTTCAGAGTTTGGGTACATTTTATTAACGTCACATTTTGTATAGCTTCGTGATGAAGAAGTAAATATTTTTACCAGTATCTCTTTTTGCAATATAATTTATAAATAGAATTTATTTTAAAATTAACAAAAAAATTGGATATTTTTTAGATTTTTTTGTGTATGTGGAATAAAATAATATTTTCCTAATTTTATAAAAATGTAAATTATATTTTACATTTATCTGACATTTCGACGCTTCTTTTTAATGCAACCCCCACAAAGGGTCTTATTTTTTTCAAATAAACAATTGATCGAGAATAGCATTTATTATTTGGAAAATTCTAATGTGCAGAATTGTGAAATTAGTTCTTATAAAGATACTTCACTTCAAATACAGAAAGTTGGGGGGAAAAGATATCTGTAAATCAATTTTATGACATATCAAAATCAATAGTAACTGGTTTAAAATTAACATTATTACGATTGTGATAACACACATTTAGCCCTCTCTTGTTAAAAAAATCTGCCACTTACTTTCATCGTTTCATTCACGGTTTTATAGAGGATAACACGAAGACATTTTATAAAAATTCTTTAATTAAGTGTTAAAATTCATAACTAAATAATAATAATAACTCTTAAAATACGAGCAAATTGTTTTAAACAAAAAATTTTTTGTAAGAAATTCATTTCAAAAATTTTATTGGATTCCTAAGCGGATATAAAATCACTGTATTTTAACTTACAAAAAAAAAGAAGAAAAAGCTTTTATTGTTGAAAAATAACGAACAAAGAAAAAATTTGTGGAGGAAAAGACAAGCCAGTGTTATAACCAATACAAAAATATAAATAATTAAAATATCGACTGTAAAAAATTTTAGTTTTATCAAAATCAAATATTTTGTATAGTAAATTTATTAAAGCTATCTTATTTCATATGAGAATATACCTTTCAGCAAAAAATTTGAAGGGATCATCAATTCGCACGATTCGTTTTTTTTTTTAAATATCCGATGGTTTTTTTGTATTTACAAGAAGAAATTTATCTTTTTATTTATTTTAGGAATTTGTTTCATATATGTATAAAAAAAAATAACAAATACAAAAAGATGACGTCGACGGATTTATCAAACTGTACAACAATTCTTTATTTTATTTTTTGAACATCATTTTATTTCATACATCTGTATAAATACAATTTTTTTTTTTTGCTTTTTGTTATTTTAGTTAATAGTTTTTTTATGAGAATTAATTAATAATTCATCGATCCAACATATTTTTTCTTCCGAGACAATTCGGATAAATTTTTTTTTATCGGAAATTAAATTAAGGTTTCAGAGAAAAAGAGAGACACACTACGAAAGAATGTAGAACTGACACTTGTATGTCATTCGGTAATGTGCAAACAACCGAATTTCTCTATACATATTCAAGCAACGTCTCAAACACATAGATTCACAATCTACTTGTTTAACATAAAAAAATAAAATAAAATAAAAACTGCTCGAATAAGAAGACTTGTAATACCCGAATTTTCTATTTCGAATTCTACTCGTTTTATATCATTCAGCGCTATTATAAAAGAGTTATGCCTTTTGAGTGACAAAATTTATTTTCTCCACTTCGAAAGCTCTTATAGAATTCTTCTCGCCTCATATTTCTCGAAAGCCAACAGGAAAAAAAAGAATTTCCGATTCCTGAAAAGAAACGTTCCTGGAATATTTACAAGATAAAAGCGTAGCCCGAATTTCGAACCTTTTTTTTTTTTTCCTTTTTTCATTCCTTAAGCACAAAGGAGTAAATCTGGCCTCTGCAAAGCTAGCAATTCCAAATAAAATTGAGCCAATCTCGCCAACAATGTTCCGACTAACAAGCAGATGCCGATGAAGAAGTAGGCCTTCCTTGTTGGCTAATTTATCGCCCAAGAACACATTTTTTTCTCCCCAAAAAAATTTATGTGAGAAGTTTTTTCCCTACTTTTATTCCAAAAAAAAAAAAGAGGGAGAAAATTCGTCTCGGATTTTTCTATATTGTTGTTGCTTCTTACTTCTGTTCGCGATTAAAGTGGAAATTCGCGGGAATTTCGAGCTTTTTTCTTCCTAACCCTTTATTTTATTTTTACCAACCTATTGCATTATGCAGTAACATTTCCCTTTTGATAACGGCCGCCAGAGGGATTATTTGCATTCGAAAGTAGCACTTTCTAGTTGGATATTCGAATTTCTTGGCTCGTCGACTATAGGAATAGGAAGGGGAAAAAATTCTTCAAAAGGCGGTTGGCAATACCAGAAAACGAACCTAAGGATTATTTCATTCTTTTTTTCCCCGCCAAGCGTTAGAATTCGGAATTTTACAGTAAAATGATGTTAAATTCACCAGTAGAATAGATAAAACTTCTCGTATATGCGGACTATACTTTCTTAAGGAATGTTGAGAAATCTCAGATATCTGAATTGAAAATGTATTGTATTGAATATGTAGTAAAATCGTGATTGAATACTTTATATTGAAGCAAAAATTATTATGTTAAATATCAAACACTATTCAATACTTTCTTCAAAAATTATGAAATATTTCAAATTTTTTCCCCAACTGTTATCAGACATGGAAAAAGATCACTGACTCGTAAAATTTAAAATTAAAACTGAGAATTATTTTAATAAAAAGTTAATTTATTTAAACAATAAAAATATTTTGATCTCAAAATAAACTGACGATGTATAAAAATCATTTTCTTAATAGTTAGTTTAAGTTAATCAATATTTTTTAATTTAATTTAGTAAACATTTTAGAATTAAGTTTATAATTATTAAAGTATGTTATAAAAGTCTCTTAAATACATTTGAGCATTCAATGATGTTGTATTTCTTTCAGATATATCAAACTAATATCTTGCAGCTAAAATTAATGAAAGAGAAATTTATAATAACAAAAAAATATTTATTTTAGAAAATACTCAAATGTGAATTCTAACTTTTCAAATTTAAATTAACTGCAATGTAAAAGAAAAAAGGTAGAAAGAAAAAAAAAACATGGAAAAAGAGAAAATATTTTTTCGAGATTAATTTAATTTAATCATAAGAGAATCAATTCAACGACGTTCACTTTTTTTCCTTTCCAGCTTGATCTATCTCAAGCATTTTGTTTAAAAATTAAATTCATATGAATATTTTAATTTAATTTCTCTTTAGGTAAGTTAAATTTAATTACAAAAGCTCAGGTTGAATTCGTTAGCAGCTTTCAACAACAATGACAAAAAATTTCTTAATTTTTGTTTTTGCTTTACTTTAAAAGAACAGCAATTTTTTTAAAGCTAAGTTAATAATATAAACAATTATTCTAAATCGTAATTTCAAAGTTATAGTGTATGAATTAATTTTCTTTTTGTTAATTATCACAAGCCGCATTTACTCTTATATCTTAAAACTATTTTTATTTAATGTCAACAAATAAAATCGAAACATTGAATACTGTTTAGGCGAAGAAAAAATTATACATATTTTTTTCTAAATACTCCTTATAAGAAGAATACTTATATTTTAATGTACTGATAATTTATATTGAGAGAGAGAGAGAATCTTTTCTTTATTGAACATAAGTTCAAGCCTTATATGATAGTAATAAAAATAAAATTTGAACTTTATAAAAATTTAATATTTTATTTAAAAAAATAATTATGTTTAATAATTTTAAATATAACAAAAATGCCGCATTTATACAATAAAATGTAAATTCATAGAACATTTTTTAATACGAAAATTAATCTCAAATTTAAATTTCGCTTTTGAATTATCTTATTTTTTAACAAATTTCTGACTTTTAGAAAGCATATATTTATTTGCTTTCATTTTTTAACCCTACAATAAATACCATTAACTACACAAATTAAATCACCCTTAAAACACATCATTGAAAGCTAATTGTTCGACAGTAATTTTTAGTTGCATTTCTTACTCCACTATTAAAGCCTCTATCCGGTACCAGCTGAATGGCCAGAACTTGAAACAAAAAATAATTTCATTTAAGTCCCCCATATTATCAAAAATAAACGAATAAAATCTTTTTAAAAAAATACATAAAAAACTCCGATCAG
This sequence comes from Trichonephila clavata, assembly GCA_019973975.1. NCBI lineage: Eukaryota > Metazoa > Arthropoda > Arachnida > Araneae > Nephilidae > Trichonephila > Trichonephila clavata. Next base: position 17,683 of record BMAO01032288.1, on the reverse strand, counting down.
ATATTATTTTAAAATTAAGTTTACAACCCGAAACATACCTCTCTACTCCCCCACACTCCAATAAGAATTATCAAACACCCCTTGGGATTTCCACAGGGTAAGATAAGTGTAATGACCCCATCCTCAACCCTTGATTACCCCTTCTAGGCAAGCGATATAAGGGTGCGCATCACGCTCGCTCTACCCTTCCAGAGCCCTCCCCCCTCCCTCAATATTCACCCTCCCCTGGTCATAATTACAGTTGCTACTTAATTTAACCCGCTTTTCTGTTTTAGCAGTAACAACGTTGAAAAATTATACGTCCCTAAATTTATTTTTTTTAATCCTATCTTCGCTAATTGCAGAGAAATGCCGTTAATCTTAGTAGAAAGTCACAAAGAAAACCTCTTTTGCCCTTTATTTTATTTTTGCCCTCCTTTCACTTTTGTTCTGCGTTGAATAGAAGAAGGTGATTCTAGTTAATTAGTGGTAGTTAAGGTTACAATAGGAGGGAAGTAATGAATAGTTGTGAAAACGAGGATAATTATTAGTTAGGGCTATTGGTTTGAGAAGCGGTGATAGTAAGCACTTTCGACGCTAGGCAATGAATTGAGGACGTCTTTTATTAATCGTAATTTACGAGGTGAACTTTAGTTAGTTCTAAATTAACGACTATCTGGACGTGTTATAAATTAACGTCAATAGTTTGGGTGTTGGCGATAATTAAAGGGGGGAAAAAAGATGTGTATAATTTTTGATTTTGTTTGAAACTTTATATGAGGACTCAATAAAGTCTGTGCATTTGTTTCATAAACTATCCATTAAAGAAAAGCTTTGTTGGTATGTTGAAGAGAAAAAGAGACTTTATTTCTAATCTTATAATAATTAAAACTTATTTATAGAAGCTTTGTGACTTTGGACGTTTTCATGATACTTCGGATATTTATATAAGCATTATTCCTGTTTAGTTTAAAAGAATTAATTTGAATAGATTAGGTAGTTTTCTCTCTTACCCGTTTATATTAAGAGTATAAATTACTTTTAGTATTAAAAATAACTTTCATTTCGTTAATTCAATTTTCATGTACGTAGGACTTTAAAAAAATACATAAAAGCAACACACGGTATTTACATTCAATTTCATACTGTCTTCTAAATTAATATAAATTGCAAAGACCATTTTTTTTAAAAAAAATTAATAAATTGATATTTTATAACTAAAATAAAATGAATATAAAACAAAATAAATCTGTAAAAAAGCAAATGTTTGTAACTCCGTAATTTACAGCTATCTTCAGTTTAGTATTAAACGACAGCTAGATGGCGCTCCTTGTTCTTTTGGAGCATAGGTTCCCAAACTTTTTAGCTTCATAGACCCCCTTGGCAGGGTTTTCAGTTTGGGATAGACCCCCTACTTTCCTAATATTAAATTTGTGCAAATTTATCAATTTAAATGTGTTTTTGACAGCAGGTATAGAGCTATTTACTTTAAAAGATTAAAATTTTTAACCGTAGTGAAGTATAGAAGAGTTTAAAATTTAAGAAAACACATGTTAGTTAATTTAATTAGTTAATAAAAAAAATTAACTAATGCATGAAACAACTGTTACATAAAGTAACTGTGCAACAAACAAGTTATTTTTGTGCGAGGGAGGAATCTGGGGATGCAATAATAAACTTTCAACATTTGGCATCAATCTTATCAGGGTTTAACTCTAAATATCTCCTCGGTTAAAGGTGTCCAGTATTTTCTTCTTTCTTTTTTTGTTTTGTTTTGGACATTAGCAAGCGCACCTTCTCAATCGAAAAACAATTAAAAGCTTTCTCAAGATATTCCATAATATGGAAGGAATAACAGGTATATCTTTTTAAAGCTAAAATTGTTGACATCGTTTCTAAACTTATCTTCGTTAGTGCATATTCCTAGTGCTTAATTCTTATAATCTGATTTTTTTTTAAAGTGACCATACGAATTCACTGTCTTCTGTGGTACTACGATAGTCAAAACATTCTCAAACCTAGTTTCAAAATCTAAAAAAAAAAGGCATTTAAATGTTGGCGACGTCCAAAATTATGCTTCTTTAGCTTAATTCTGGCAAGAAAGACTGTGTGAAATGTGGTCCTAATAACATATTTATGCTGTCGCCTTGTAGCTGCTAATAAACTTCATTAAATTTAGTAAATAAATATGTTAAATAGTTAAGTCTAGTTTCCACTTGATTATAAATTTCCTTTTAATATTAGTCACGATCTGGTTTAATGAGAGCCACAATCGTAGACCCCCATTTACACCTCATGGACCCCCAAATTATTTTTTTGCTGTCGTGGACCCCTTGCAGATCGTCATAGACCCCTGGGGGTCTATATAGACCACTTTGGGAATCACTGTTTTGGAGGGTAATTTCTTTCTTCCCAAGTAGTAGTTCGAGTAAGATGCTGTGATATGTTTTAAGATGAGTGTTTTATGCATGCTTTGAGTCCTGTGTTGGGGTGTGGAACTTTGTCAGAATCAAATATTTGTTCCTGTACATACCACACTGTCTGTACCACTTTTACCCCAAAATAATAACAACTACAGAGGGCCACATGTTTATTTTGTGTTAACTGTTCTGCTAAAACGATATATGGAAAAAATAATTGTCCTTCATAGACATTTATATAATGTGTCAAATTAAGATGACGAAAAAAAAATAATTCAAATGTTTACTAAATGATTAAAATGATATAAAGATATAAAACATATAATAAAATGGATAACAAAAACCGTATATTTCTATTGAAAACTTTAAAAGACTAATTTCCCTTTATTTTATTTCCAGACAATAATTTTCGGAACATCGAGAACATGCGTGCTAATACACGGTTGAAAATTCTCCAAAGCTGATAAATATTCCTAAGAATTTATTGAAATTAAATCTTTCCGCTCTAATGAAGGAAAGCGGAAAACTTAATCTGAAAATGCTAACCCTTCAGTTATTTGGGGGATTTAATTTTTGAAGACGAGAAGGAGCCAATGTGTAATACAACGCTTATTAAATATTAATGAAACACGATAGCAATTATCCACCAAAGTCTGGGACTCCCGATTCATGTCCGAAAAATTAATCAGGAGTATCAGCGTGGAAAGTCATTAGTTTCATTGGGATTTATCTTACTCCTGGAGATTACAATCGATAACTAATTATGCATTTTCTCCACTCCTGAGTTTTAAATAAACTCCAATGACTTCACTGGCGAGTTTTATGTGCGCGTCAGGTATTCATGAAGGTTAATTTAAATTAAATTTTAGTATTCGAAAAAGAGTGGACATTCATAATTATGTAGTAATAAAAAGGAATAATTGAAATAATAATTTTAACCGGAATTCATTATAAGAAATAAATATTTAGGAAAAGAATTTATCTTTACGTTAAAAAAGAGTATTTTTGTCAGGTTTTTGTGATGTAGGAGAAAAGAAATTTATTCATTCAGTTGATTTTAAGCTTATTGAACAAAATAAGATTGGGATTCACGGAAATTTAAGTAATTATCTATAATGCTTATTTTTTCATTGATTTTCTTAACGGTATGTTCGTAATCTGTTGTAAGCCACAATAAAATAAGTGATTATTTTATTATCATGCCAATTTTCAATTATTTTTCAATTCCTACTATTAGTTCACTTCTCTCCCTATGTATATGTATATACATATATATACATAGAGCAAGTTCAAATTTTTAATCGTTTTCTATTCATTCATTCAAGTTCAAATAATTTTTTAAAACTAGTAGTGGATGACACTTGATGTAAATTCAAATATTAATTAATTCATTTTATTTTATTTTTTAATTTTAAATTTATTTTGCGTTATTTCTGTCGAAGCTGCAAGAAATGGCGCCAGTACGTTTTTCTAAGGAAGTAGAAATTAACCTCATAAAAAAAATATGTTACTTGTTTGGGTTTTCAATTTTTTTTTTTTTCTGAACTTGCGCGTTAAAGATAATGTGTTCGTTATGAATTATGTGTCAATTTGAAGTTTCTAAATAAAACTAAAATTAGAAGGCATTTCATTTCGTTGAAAGATTACTAAGTATCAAATAATCTATGAATTCTATGAATTAAATTCTAACTATAATCACTATCAAGTTAATTGTAGGATTTATTCCTGTAATATTATTTAATTAGCAAAGCTCACTGTAGGATTTGTTCATCAAACTCCGTTGACAAAATTATTAAGAGATTCTAGTATTTTATTAATTACATTCTAATACGATCACTGTCTCACAATGGTAATATTAAAGATTCACTTCTTCATTGATTTAACGTTCATCGTAAGATTTGCTATCATCAAAATTGCTAAGACCAATAATTTATTACTTACATTCTAACTACGATCATTATCACAATCATCGTACAATAATATTCACTTCTTCAAAACAACAAGGAACGCTCATTGTACTTCTTCATCGATCGAATTATTTAATGCTAATTACTTATTAATTACATTCTAACTGTGATAGTTGTCACACTAATCGAACGGCAGCATTCACTTCTTCGATGCAACAAGAAGACTTGGTCATCGTAAGACTTGGACAACGTTAAAATTGTTAAGATTTCAATAATATATTAATTACATTATATCTACGATCATTATCATAATGATCGCACTATGACATTCACTTCTTCAGAACAGGGAGTAACGTTCATTGCAAGACTTGTTCATTGTTGAATTTAATAAAGAACCCAATGATTTATTAATAACAGTTTAAATACAATCATTATCACAATGATCGTATTATATATACAATATCATTCATTTCTTCAGTGCAACAAGTAACATTCATCGTAAGATTTGTTGTCTTACTTTAAAGAGAAACAACCGGCATGCTTAAAAGAAAATTTTTAAAAATCTCTTATGCTATTTCTTTACTAGACAAAAAAAGAAATAATTTATTAATATCATTATCTACGTTTACTAAAGTTGTAATGATGGACTATTCCTACTTCCCTCTAACCCCACTTGTCTACTCTCGAACCCAGATAGATGTGTGGGAGGACTAATTGATCCGACGACATGATTCACTAAAATCGTTTATTTGTCACAATATTTAACACAGACACAACAACAATCCAATTAAGATAGTTTTGATCAATAATTAGAGCGCGAAGGTGAGATCAGTTAGCAGGGGATAATATTTACAGACATTCAATTAATTTCTACGTTAACTAATACAATCGCGTTTCTAACTCTGACGCGCACGAACAATTTACTCTCTAACTTCTATTTAAATAAGGAGCACAGTACCTGAACTCTTGTAATTAAAAAATCCTACAGATGAGGCCTTGTACACTCAAGGTTGGCTTGATCACCACGCATCCGAGCGATCCTCCCTTTGGTAATCTCCAATTCTCACTTTAACAATCTTAGATTCTCACTTCACTAACTCTCAAAACTCGCGAATACAGAATTCATACAATAAACTTAATTTGCATAATCACGTTTTGTTACCTTCGGTGAAAGTTGGTTGAGAAAAATATTTCCCTTAAAGAATCCCCAAGAAGTTAGTAGAGCCGCGTATAGATCCGTCACAAAGTAAAAAGAAAGGCAACATACACAATATAGAGTACAGTAAAATAAATACCTCAGGTTACGCGAAACCGGAGTTACGCCATTTTCAAATCCCGTCAGTGTATCTTCCCTTCCCCCCCCCCCTTCTTTTTCAATCACTGAAACTAAAGACGGAATCAGAGCTAGAGTCTGATGAAATGGGTGATGTGATTGAAAACGTTGTCGATCTTGCCAGACAAATAAATTCAGAAGTGGATAGTGATGACGTACAAGAACTGCTGGTTTCCCAGAATCAGGAGTTGACAATGGATGAGCTCATAGAAATGCACGATCAAGAGCAACACATTGAAGAACTTTAGATCCAGTTCAATCGGAAGATCGAATGACGGTGTTGAGAGTTTGACCGAAGGCCTTAGTTTAATTGAAAGGAAAAAAAAGGATTAAGAATTTTAGAAAATACTCTGTAATGAAAAGCTTATTTTTTCACAACAAAACAAGAAATAAAAAAAATTATTAGCATGCTACGAGGAAATTTTGTGGGAGAAAAATCTTTGAGCCGGCAGACTGACTACTTTGTTAGATTTTATGAAAACTTCTACATCAAAAATTTGTACTTGTGTGTAATAATTTGTATTTATCTTAGTTATTTTATTTTAAACATATTTCCCCTAAATTAATATTTTCTTTCGTCTCCGGCCCCAACTAAAAATAATTTATATATATTTATATGCGAAATATACCCCGACTTACGCGAATTCGACTAACGCGGTTATGACTCAGTCCCACCTATCACGAAGTTCGTAGTATTGCTGTACGAATTATTTCTACATGTAGCGAAAATATTTCTCACTGCTTAGTTTTCCATACTTTAACACGTAGTCCATATTATATTAAAATAAAATATTGCCTATTTGTTAGAACTTAAAGCCCACAACCTGGTGAAGAGGAAAATGTTTTATAATTACACGAATGTTTACTATTATTATTATCAGAGAGAAAAAAGGGGTTATTATATTACAATAAAAATACAAAAGGGGGGCTATTTATGACGAACTGAGTAATCTTGTTTTAAGGTTAAGAAAATCGGGCACCGTCTTAGCAGGCATCCTACGTGAAAGCTGTTAAATATTTAACGTACATCAGATATATCTTAGAAGAATAAAACAAAACCCCGCGATCCAAGCATTATCAGTAAAGCTGCTACGAGTTGAAATACAGTGAAGTACGTGTAACGCAAAAACGATTAAGATGAAATATCGGTTAAGACGAAATAAACTACTATTTATTTTCATGCATTTTTTCCCCTTGACACATGAAACGAACATAGCTTAACACGAAAAGAATTCCCTTCAAGGAATGTGCAAAATACGGATAACACTAGCCGGATTGGAGTGTCCCCCTGTATCATCGGAAGAATGTGTTGCAGTGCATGTTGATAATGTGTGTACTGCTTCAATTACGGCAGACAAAGACATTTTGGAGTTTGATAAAATCTCAAAAAATATCATTGATGCAGATTCCGACGATGAAAATGAAATGAAACAATGCAGCTTCTGGTCCTACGTCATACGAAATGAGGAACATCATGAAAAGCATGTGCAGTCGAATATTCCAATGGTGAAATAAATAACAGAATGAACGACTTGGAACAATTTGTTGACAATTTGATGCTAAATCGAAAATGCAAAGAAAAATGCCAGATTATTTTACAAAAATGTAATACATGTTTTGTTTTTCAAAAAACATGAGATTTTGTATCAAATCTCATTAAGGTCTTGTGATTGTTATTGTTTCATCGATATTTGTTAAATACATGCATATATAAATATCTGTGTAAGTAAAATGTACTGTAATAAACTTAATTTTGTTGATTTTTTTTGAGTATCCTTTACACGAAAAAATATTTCAGCCCCCTTAATTTCGTGCTAAACGATTTTCACTTTTTTTTGTCCTACTCTGGCATAAGGAGAAAGCAGCCATTAACGATAACAGTGTAAATATAATTCAACAAACCATTTTGGGTAATTTTTTTAGTAGTTAAAAATAGAATATGAGTACTTCCCAAGAAATAATTTCCTGTTATGAATGCAATTTACTCAGAATCGCAGCTCCTCAGATGTAATTTGTGGTTAGATGTGTTTATCTTTCTCTCTTCTTTTCGGGACAGAAACATATATTTATTTTTCGAAAGATAAATTGTACGTAAGGGAATAATTCTTTCTAAGAATTTTATTTATAATATAATTATTCCATTATAGTACAAAATCTTCTAAATATACGATTTGTTTCTAACGAAAATTTAGAATAATAATTTAAAAATTTAAAGGAATTTTTTCGAAGTATTTGCAGCAAATACAAACAACGAACTAAACTGTAGTCATTAATTAATGGAATAATTAATATTAATAATTTTTCCCAATTTGTTGCATTTTAGCAACTTAGCCTATGTAGACACGGTAAGCCCTCAAAAATGAGAGCTATTTCATGGTGACACCATCTAGTGGAGATCTCTATACCAAATTTGGACGCTTAAATTAATTTTTAATTCAAGTTCTCGTCGGATGCTAAATTTTGCCAAGACTTAATTTTTCCGAGAGTACCAGAGCCAAATTGATACTCAAAGGATCTTTTATATGCCACATAATCATGTGACAATCGTGTTTTTTTTTATTTCAATTCAACTGAATGCTTTGAAATGTGAGAAAATATAATCTTTTAAAGTTTTGACCAAAGTCGCTAAAAACCAAGCCAACGTGGTTGTATCTGTAATTCTTTAAATAATTAGTTTCAGTCAATCAATTTTAATAAATTAAAGTTAAATTATCGTATTGTCACCCAAAACAAACGTGTATAGATAATTTCAGTTCAAATGAGCGCTTTAAAATGTGAGGAAAAAAACCTTTTAAAGTTTCTAAACCATGGCAAATGAACATTTCAATGCTCAACAAAAACACAGGATAGGGGATTAAGACCTCATCAGAGATCATGTGCCCCATCGATAATTCTGCTCTTTTAAAGTTTTGCCACAAGTCGCCAAAATGGTCGCCAAAAATGATGCTAACGTGGCTGTATTTTTAATACTTAGAATAATTGGTTTTAATCAATTAATTTTTAGTAATTATAATGAAATTGCTGTATTGACATCCAAAAGATTCGTGCATATAAAATTTCAGCTCAATTGAGCGCTTTAAAATGTATTTTATTAACGATTGAAAATTTGAACAAAATGTAGGAGAATATTGTGAACTCTAATATATATAGTAGGAATTGAAAGAAAAAAAAACGAAACAAAACATTCTATTTTTTTTTAATTCATAGCTCAACTATAAAAAAATAACTGTCATGTAGAGTTTTTATGAATGAAAAATACAATTTATGATCCATAAATAAATTTATCTTCATCCCCATTTTGTGATGTATTTCCACGTCACTGTTTCTTCTTCGCGTTTTACTACTTTTTTAGTTCGCAAACGAAATATCTTATTTCTCATAAATAACATTTTTACTTCAATAATTTAATACATTCTTCTGACAAATTCGGAATTCTATCCATGCATACTTTTTTTTTTTTGGCATGGCTTTTGTGTAGAAACAGCGCACCAGATAAAATATTGAGGTACCCAGGAAACAAGACAAAATTTGGATATGATCCAGTGTTTCGCTATGAATATTTTTACAAAGTTTCTCTTACAAATGGAACTGAATTTTTTTGAGGAAAAAAATTAAACACACAAACACAAAAAAAGAAGATAGAAATTTGCCTCTTAAACAAAATGACAAAATTTTGTCCCAAATCATCGTGTTCTCGGTCTGGATAAAAGATTATTATTAAGATTTACGATGACAGTATGATCATAATGTGCTTTTTGTAATACTCTTTAAAAAATGACTTTTGATGTAATGTTAGTCCTTCTAAGTTAGCAATAGTAATCACAATAATACATTTTTTTCAAATCATTTACATTTTCTTTTATATATACAGTGAATGTTGTTTTATATTTTTGCATCAAAGCTCCTACATATAGGGGTGGCAAAAAATCCTGGATCCACATTTTTTTGGTCTAGTTTTAATGTTTGACTTAATTTTTCGTAATGAAATTATCGTACTGTCTAAACTATATTGTTGGTTCTAATGCATTTTTTCATTTTGATTTCAAATCTGTTTGTAGAATTTATAGTAATTTGCAATAATATTTATAGTCTGTAGTAAATATTTTCATCAATACTTTTTTTTTTAGAAAAAACTATGTTAACACATGCACAAGCTCATTGTGGAAATATAATTTTTTCAATCAATGAAATATTCTATTATTTCAACCAATTAGAGAACAGTAGTGGAAACAGAATGTGCAGCATGTTTTAGTGCATTGAAAATCATTGTGTGGTGCAATTTGAAATGCATGGGTGAAAGCATTGGAATTTTGGGTAAATTTTCATTTCTGCCTTATAATAAAAGGTACGAAATAATACTTTTAAAATATTACTATTCTAGATTCTCCAAATGTTTTTTTAACTTTTTAAATTCGTTGCACTTTTGACTATAAATAAAACGAGATTGCTCAAAACACGGTATGTTTTTTTTTTTACATAAATAATTATAAAATAATATCAAAAAATTACACTCATTTTGAAAGAAAAAAAATAATATAGGAACATACGATAGAGTTTGCGATTATTACTAACATGAAGACAAGTATAAATCTTAATTCATTTCCTACCACGACAATACCTGAAGGCAAAAAACAATTAAATTTGATCAACAAAACAAAACCAATTAATAAAAGAATTTTTTTCTTTGAAGGTTTAAAATCCTCTCCCATCCTAATTTTTTTTATTTGTCTTAACACAAATAAGAATTAAAAATTAAATATAATGAAAGGAGAATTGAAGGGGAAAAAAAGAAGTAAAGAGAAAAAATTAAAAATAAGAGAAATGACGCGCGCGCGAAGAAATCAAATAAAAATTAGGAGAATTTATAAGGAATGCAAATAAAGCCGAGATTAAATCACAATCAGGATGATAGGTGGTAAATTTAACCATAAATTGAAACTTACATATAATTGCCCATAAAATAATAATTCATTATAAGAAGAATCAACAGAAAAATTTAGAAATAACAAAAATATAATTTAATTTTCATTCAGAACGTTATTTTCTTGCTGTCAGGACCTTAAATAATAAAAAGTAGTGGTAAATGTAAGAGAATATATATATATATATATATATATATATATATAGTATATATAATAAAAATCAAGAATAAATGTAATATATTGGGAGAGAATATTAATAACATAAGATGCAATGTAATATACTATTAAGAAGCTTTTTAGGGCTTGTTTTCACTTAACACAAATTAAAATATTTTGATAAAACTGTTTTATTGTAATATTTTCTGGAAAAAAAATACTACAAATCCATTTAAGTTTGAATACCGAAAATTTTGCAAAAGAGATAATATATATGGAATTTTCCAATCTGTTGAGGGAAAAAACATTTTAATTATTAAAATGTTCTTGTATACGGTGAATCAAATATATAACACAAACTTTTGATTTAATATGATATTGATTAATAGTTTACACAGAAAAAAAAAGTTTTCTTCAGAGTTACAAGCTTATTATATTTTCCTGTTTACAACACTGAAAAATGTATTTAAAGCATTTTTCAACCATGTTAATTTTTTTTAAAAAAAATAATTTTTAAAACTAGATACTTTAAAAAAAAAATTCTGTTTCCAGAAATATTTAATTCAAGAATTAAAACATTAATAAATACGACAATATTATTATAAACTAAATGTCTTCAACCTGGGTTTCCTAGAACTTTTATAGGGGAATTCTCTGCAAGTGTTATTTGCTTAATTAAAGCGCCCAAATTTTAGTAAAATCGTAATTTTTATAATAGATTGAATACTTGAAAAAGCAGTCATCTTGTAAAAATAAATATAGATAAATATTTGTTACGGATAAATAAAATCTTAAATCTCGTAAAAGTTACGTGCTTCGAGTATGAATTGATAAATCGGAAGGCATGCCAATGAACAAGGAACAGATTCGACATTTAGGTCTAAATTTTTAAACAGGAAAGCTCCTAGGGTTAAAATTTTAGGTTAAAAATTTGCAGACACACAGAAGACCCTCCTTTGGATAGGGTACCCCGGAAATACCTTTTGTTTTCTACTATTTCCACAATTCTTAAAAACAAAATTCTTGTTTCCTCGATTAGTGCTCCAGATTACATGTAGATGGCGCTAGCAGTCAAAAGTAAATGAAGCCGATCGGCAAAGCGAAACCGGCAAGCAGGAAAAAAGTGACAAATCTTCAATAACGCGCCAAACACTCTTAATGCTTCCGTATCTAAAAGCTAAGATCTCCGGCAATCCCCCGGGGGAGGCAGGGGAATGGAGAGATAATAATGCACTCTGCAAATCAAACGGCGATGGACTCGGGAGAGGATTTTTCTTCTCTCGGCAATCTCTTTTCTCGAAGGTGGGGGAAAAAGCATCTTTTAATGCATCGCTCATGGGTATTGAAAGTTGAAGGCACACTGTTTTAGTTTTCGCTTTTGGAATGTTTTTGAAGTGCTAACAAATATTTGATTGATGTTGCATTTTTTGAAGAAATAAACATAGGATTTTTTTTTGCTTGTAGTGAAAGTAACTTGCTCGTAGAAGAGCGCCGAAAAATCGTTCAATCTAACTAGCGTTAAAAAAGTTTGATAACAAATTAAATATGTCAGAATATTAAATCTGGTTATATATATTTGGTTTTTCGATTTTTTTTTAAACTGCAGGGAGGGGGGTATTAAAATTTTTTTTACAGTTTTTCTAAGCTGGTGTTTTAATAAATAAATAAATAAATTTGACTGTTACCAATGTGTAATTTTACTACCTGTTTCTGCTTCTAACTTTTTTGTTACATTTCTGCCGTCCAAAAGGGAAGGAAGTCTAAATTTTAAAATGTGTATATACAAAAACAGAGGCGTAACAGAAAACATAGCCCCCCCCCCTCATAAAGTCAGGCTTCAAGTTCGTACTTGGTGTCTGTCAGGATTCCCCCCCCCCCGATGCGGGGGTTATGTTACTCCCCTGTACATGAATGTGGTAAAAGTTTTCTCTCCCCTACCTCATTTTTTAAAAATAATATGTGAAGCTCAAAAAGTCTACTTTCTGCATTAAGAAAATCTGCATTATAAAAAGAATTAAGAGTTTTTTTTTTAATTCTTTAAAACTTATCTCTACCACACTGTCTGAGGGGGGGGGGGGAATAATCTTCATTTGGAGTGATAACGACATGATCACATATAAATGGGGAAAAGACGTAGATTAATATTGAGGCTATGGTAGCCGAATCATAAAGAGTGTGGGTTCAAATCCTTGAGACCACTAAAAATCCGCCTCCAGATGGGTTGAGGGACTTAAAATCTCTCAAAGTTCAAAGTTCTGACTTTGGCGTGCTATGATTGTTTTGGAGAGTCAGGTGCCAGTTCAAGTGTGGTTCTGTCACTATCACCTGTAATCTCTCATCGGATTGTAGTACACGGAAAACTTACCACAAGATGCAACTCACTTCAGTTCACAACCCATCTGCATAAGCAACTTCGGGGTATGAACACTGGCTAGTAGGAGTATAATCGGAAAGAAAAGAAAGACACAATATCGAAGATGACATAATAAAAATTAGAACGAAAACAGTGGCATACATAGGAGGGTTAGGGGTGCAAACTTTTCCCCTCCCCAATAGACAAAGAAATTTTTACCATAGAGATAACTCCTCGGTACTTTCCTCTACGTGTGTCTCAGAATGTACCCCCCTCCCCCTAAAAAAAGATCTGCGTATGCCACTGGATGGTTCCCACAACATTACGTATTAGTTTTTAATGTACTGTTTAATAATTACTTCCATTTTGTTCCCCTTTCCTTGATCAAATTCTTTAGTTATTCTGGTATGCTCTCCAATCATCAAATAAGTATTAGTCCAAAACATATTTCAAGAAAGAATGCAGGAAGTGAAGTTCCCATAAAGAGGTATCAGTTTAGTAAAATGGTTTGCAGTTTCATTTTACCATGTTTTTATTAACTCGCTTTCTTGTCTGTCCGGGTGGAATTTTGTAATTGATTTTAAACTACTTCCCGATGAGCTAGAGACTTGAAATTTGGACTATAGCTCAGACGTGGATGACAATGCATGAAAATGCTTATAAAAACACGGTACATAAAAGGTTTTTTTTATTAAGAAAATTATTATCATCTGAGCTTATGGCCTTCCATCTTAAAAATATCCCTCGTCCTTGTTCTACCCCATTTGAGGGCTACAAGGCTCTCAAATCCCCTAAACCTTATAGTGCGGGGCAAACTCCAACCATCTGTCTCGACGATGCACCTTGTCTCATTCGGTTATCTCCGGGACTACTCCATCAAGCGTAAATGGTTAATCCGAAGGTGGTCGAGGAGTGCCGAAAATGAGCGACGACCGCAAAAGCCCGTCCAATCGATGGGACGTGATTAATTAAAATGGGTTAATTGAGAAGAGTCGGGTTTTGTTCCGAATGACGCGTCGCCACTTAATGAATGAACGCCTCTCCGACTATCGAGTGGGATGGAGAGGGCCCCATCGAAAGGGTTAGGGATGGGGAGTGTGTCGAGGACGTTCCTGAATGAAGAGGATGTCCCGACTTCTGCACCTAATAGGAAGTGAACGGGGAAAGGGGGTCACGTGGTTTAAATTTCTATCCCCTTCTTCGAAAAGGTCTCTCGTGAAGGAATTTTTATTACTTGCCGTTTTAGCCCCCTAAAGTGGTTTTCGAACGAGTCAGGCCCTCACATCAAATTAGCGAAAGTTGGATAATCGCACAGACCTCAATTGTCATGGGGGGTTGTGGAAACTGAAAGTGCGAAGATACCCTAAAATAGGATGGGTAATTCAAAAAATGGCTAATTGGCTTCTACAAAATTGTTCATTCGTCTCATGAATCGGTTTATTGGGCAAAATGCTTTTACAAAAGAACTGAACAGTCAAATGAAAACTGTCCTTAAAATATTCTATACAGGAGTGTATTTTATTGGTATATATACAATAGAAGGATGGGATTTTTTAGGTTGGAATGGGAGAGTGAATTTTGTTCTGGAAGTGTAGGATGCCAAAATGATGTAAATATACAGACGCAGTCGTGCTGGAAGAATGAAATCCTTTGGGTGGAACGTGACTGCACAAATGATTCTGGAAAAATGTTTTGAAAACATTCGAATTCGAAAAGGCTGATGGGGCTACTTTGCTTTATGGACATACATGGAATTGCTCTCTCGCTCTATCTCCAGCGTTTTATTTCACAAATAACCCACCAACAAAATATATAGAAAGAAACTAATGGTTTACTGCTGAAGATAACTAAAATAAAAGAGAGATACTCGAAATACAGAGAAAAGGTCGAGTAATAAGGAACACAGTTTAGAATATATTAGTAATATGCCAGTAATAAGCTAAGTATTATATTGTATTGGAAAGTATGATTTCAAAATGTATCGATCCAGACAGCCTATATAAATTCTGCTTTCTAAAATCCTCCAACATAATTCTACAGTGACATAAAAGACCATTTTCTGTGTTTTTCTCAATAAAATTTTATTGTCTACAAATTATATAAAATTTATATATATATATATATACCTGGAATCTAACAATATATATAACCCGCACCAACAAGTGCATCAAAGAATAAAATGGCAATTATATTATTCCTTTGTTTCCCCAGAGGAAAGGATAAATAATTTTCTCTTAATTTCTTTTTACCCACCCACATCCCTACAGATTTCATACTGTTGTATGGCTCTATATTGTTTTTAAGTTATTGATATTTGAATATTTGTGTTAAGTTTTCGATCGAATTGATTTGAAATTAATTCTTATCACCTCTCGATTTAAAAAGGACAGGGGTGGCTTGGATAAAAAAAAAAGCATAATCATCTCGTATGCTTCCATAAATCCCCCCCTTTCAATGGGGGGGGGGGGGAATTCAGCATTCTCAACAGTTTCTAGGATATTTCAACCCTTATTTACAGAGGAAGGAAACAGTTACGTAGTTACACAGGTGGCGCGTACTGAAGCTAGTAAATTTTCGAGTTATAAAGTCCTCTTATATATTTTTTAATAAAAAATATTAGTATTTAAATAAATTATTTGTATAATATATAAGCAATGAATTAAAAGAATATTGATCTGAGTTGGATCTTTTTATGTTTATAAAATAATACATTCCATGTAAATTAACGAGATTTCTGGAATAAAAAGAAATTTGATGAAAAGGCAAACGAAATTATACTGTTACGAATTTTGTGTAAAGAATACTTAAAATAGTGTAAATAATTTATATCTGGATGTGAATAAAATGGCAATTATATTACTCTATGTTGTACATCGTTTATATTACTCTATGTTGTACATCGTTTATATTACTCTATGTTGTACATCGTTTATATTACTCTATGTTGTACATCGTTTATATTACTCTATGTTGTACATCGTTTATATTACTCTATGTTGTATTTATTTGTTGTTTAAAATTGCAATATTCGCAAGCAACGCCGTTTCTTACATTATAATGGCGATTGAATGGAAACTTGGAAATAGTCAAGTTGGCATCATTTTTGGCGGGTTCGCGATCCTATGGATTCTTCTGGAAATTCGTTGAGAAATCTACTAATAACATGATCTATGACGCAAGTGGATTTTTGTCGAAAGATCCACGAGGCCTAAAAATATAGGGAGCCGCTCGCCAAAACTGAGTTAGTATTGTTGTGACTAGCGATTAGTTGGGATTGATTTGACCGTGAAGAGTCACTGGTAGTTGTGTCCGAGCCCTGTAGAAGGTGTGAAGACTTTCTGGGATTTATTTTGAGAATTTTGCTGCTATATCGTACATTTCAAGGATTGTCTTTCGACAATAAATTTCCAAAGCTCCTGAAGCTGCCTTGCTCTTTTCGACTGATTTACATAAAATTATCCAATCCCGAGCAACGTAACAATAAAAATTCTTCAATCAGGAAAAATCATGTTCGTTATTTTTTTCTACTTACACTAATGCACACAATTATAGCCAATTTGTTTCACGTAATTTTTATATGTGAACTTTTTAGCAGTATTGGCAAAATAACACCGTATTGTTTTTAGCAAGGCCACTAAGGTTGAATCCACATTTTTCTTCTTTGGTTTTTTAGAGGAATGAATAACTGAATAGTGTTAGATCGGAAACAGGTGTTACTCATGTGATTTCTTCAGAATTTCCAAAGGATCTATAAAGGAGCACTTTGTGCATCACTTGTAAATATGAGGGTAAAAAGGGACGTATTTGATCACCCACCGAAAAGCCTCGACTTAGCACTGAGTGATTTTAATCTCTCTCTCGAACTGAGAAACTAGCTACAGATGTCAAAGCTTCAGACATTAGGGAGTTTCAAAACAACATCCAGGTCCATCTCATATCGCTGGCGATAACATTCTTCAAAAAGGGCAACGAAAGTTTCATCAATCGATGTGCCAAATGCTTGACCCTTTACGGTGATTATGTTGAAAGTAAAACCATGTTCGTAGCTAATTTTCGGTAAAAATTCGTTTCTCTATAGCATTTGTCTTTTTTGATGTTTTATTGGCGATCACAAAAAATAAAGAAGAAAAGAACAATATTGACCCTTCGGCACAATTTTCAATCGGTAGAAATATACAAATAACATACCTACAGAACATCATTCATAAGCCTGATTATAAAATATTTTGTATCACTATTTATCCCAAAAATGTACAAAAATTATAATAAGTGCACCTCTTTGATACAAACTAAGTTGTTCGAGTCAATATATATTGATGTATCCAAAGTTCACAGAGGTAGTTAAAATTTCAGATTATCGAAATTTCTCTTGACAGCCCATTAATCATAATCAAGTAGGAGTGAGCTGTCATTACTGAAGATTATTATCACAGAACTTATTCATGCATTGCCATTATCCAAAGCTAAATTCTTCGATGGTTGAGAATAATTTAAAGTCAGTCAACCATTTTGCTTAGATTTAGTGTAACATGCTTTAAAACCTCAGTTGGTGTACTGTTATATCGAATATTTATGGTGATATTTGTAATTTCTTTCGTTGCTTAGCTATGCAT
>BMAO01032287.1:0-22255 GCA_019973975.1 Trichonephila clavata | reverse complement strand
TTGCGTCATATCCGTGAAAAAGTTGACGATTGCTAAGGAGGAATTGTGCATCAAAGGTATATCTTGCTGCTATGGATGAAAGGCGCTTAGGTATTGGTGACATTAAGTGGGTAACCTTGCTACTCTCGTAACGAACTCGCGGGGCGTATTTTCGTAGTTTTTATGTAATAAACGTGCCGTTTTCAACGAAAAAACACACCCAAAATATTACCATTATATAGCTCTTCCCGTTACGGAGTGTCTGGGGCATTGTGTATATGTCACTAACGTTCGCGCCAGAATCGCTACGGATAGCGTCCTGTAAGCAAACACAGTGACTTCTGTTAGTGATGCATTAAATTTATATTTTTAATTTTTATTTCCATTGAATCTAAATAATTCTGGTCAGTTAGCCTAGAAAATTCAAAAAAGAGGAAAAGAGTTTCGTGAAAGAAAAAAAAAAGCAAAACTAGCAGCAATTTCTGGCGAAAGTCTATATATCACCAAGTAGTCCTTTATCCATAAAGTTTTAGTGCTGTACACATCAGAGGCTGCTGCAGTCATTGGATCCGATGATGATTAAAAGCCGATTATCTCAACTGGAGAATTTAATGTTAATTTTGCTTCAGAAGAAGCAAAACCACTCATTGAATTTGTCGTAGTCTCTCACTACCCCTAGGGTTATTAATTCCCCTTTGCACATTATCTACATTTGGATATGTCGGATTCATAATTAATGACTACGCAAATAATAAATCAGTTATTTATTTATTTCCTTATGATAGAAATACACAAATATTAATCAAACTTTAAGAACAACAAATTATAGTGGAGTGAGATCAGAATTCAATTATGAACGACGGAACACTAACTGATACACGGGGGAATAACGCATACAATCAAACTACGCATTTAAATCTAATCTATAAAAATCACAGACCTGATATCTCTTAAGAAGGAAACTTGAATACTTGTAGAATTATGAAGTGGCTTCAATCCAGGATATCTTCAGTTACGTCCGAACCGAATTAATGAATCTTTTTCAATAATCTTCCTTCCGCTAACAAACTTCACTTAGTTAAACTAATCTCCTAGAATCACCTTCTTAATCAATCACGTAGTTTACTCCTCTATCAAAACACGTAGTCATCCTCATCTCTTCATTTCATTTCTCCCTTTTATATCTCTTTCGAACTCGCTAAACCCGAAACTATCTTATTTGCATAAGTCACACTTTCAGCTCTCAGCGGGGATTGGTTAAAATAAATACAATTTAAAAGTTTATGAGAGAAGGTTAGTGAAACGCGTAAGCACCCGTCACAACCCCCCTCCGAGAAAAAAAGCGTGACTTATTGAAGGTCTAAACGACCTGCAAGAACTCGCTTAATTTACCTAACATCTGAAAAACACTGAACCTGCACAAAATTTTAACTACTCTAGAATGCCTGAACTTGTAAAAAGTTAACTCACGAACTTTATAATGCCTGAAAATTCTGAACTTGTAGAAAGTTAACTCACGAACTTTATAATGCCTGAAAATTCTGAACTTGTAGAAAGTTTTAACTCTCTAAGTTAGAAACTTTAATTAAACTAACACACAGAAATGACTACTCAAAAGGGGTACTCCACTCCAATTTATTGCTCTTTTACATATTTATATTCCCTACAGTGCATCCCATTCGGGCGAAGATCAGGGGAAAACCTTTCAAGGAAAAAACCCTGATCATGCACTTTACTTAAGTGCTAATATAAATAAAATTTTACATTCATATCTTCTCACGACATCAAAGTTTTCATCGCATCACTATGTTCAGGGACTGCTGCCCTGAAAGGAAACCTTGTCAATTTTTCTAAAACATGACATTAAATGCACAGAACTTTTATACAACTTCCTTATTGACATAAAATATGGCATACATTATATTATATATATATAGTTTCATAACAATTTAACCTTTTATCTGGTTTCATTTTCAAAAATTCCCAATCAATCGCGCTGCGCTGTTAATGTTTTTTGTTAGTATTCCTAATTACGCCGCGCCCAGAAACCAGACACTACTTATACATCTTAATAATTACACACAAAAATATATACATTTTTTACATAGAATATATTACAACAAACAATACAAGTAATCTCACATATAAAGCCTCGTCTTTAATGTGTAGCAAAACAATTGCAATTCAACAAATGTTTTTCCACAATTTGGAAAAAAATTAAATACAAAAGTCTTTTCAACCGATATGAAAATGCACACAACTCAGTGACACTTTTGTACGTTAATTTTACAAAAAAAATTAGACTAGCCCACATGGAAAATACTCCGAACTGTCTGTCAGAGGAAAAATAAACAAATTAGAATTATACAACCTGGCTAGTCTTTAGATCCAATCTGCATAGGCTTTGTCTCCAACCATGGCCTCTGTGCTGGATGACCTTGTCCTAGGGTTGTCCACTCTGCGC
The DNA here is from genome assembly GCA_019973975.1 of Trichonephila clavata. Taxonomy (NCBI): domain Eukaryota; kingdom Metazoa; phylum Arthropoda; class Arachnida; order Araneae; family Nephilidae; genus Trichonephila; species Trichonephila clavata. Next base: position 19,812 of record BMAO01032287.1, on the reverse strand, counting down.
TCCAACCTTCTGGGTCTCCTCTTCCATCGAGTCCGTTGAAGTTGATATGCTCCTGCTGAGGCGTTGTTTTCTTTGTGAGAACTGGAACTTGGCTGTTGTCCACTCGACGTCGGCTCCGAAGATTGTATGGACAGCTCCTTTCCTGATGAGGTCTGTTGTACTTGAATCTGTGGGATGGTCCTGGAACTGCTCTTTCAGAACTATTTTCTTCCACCTTTCTATACCGCTTTCTGGAGGGACGAGACGGCATTGACGAGGAAATCTTTCTTTTTTCGCGATCTACGTGGGCCTCTGGTCTCTTCTTTTGTACGTTTTCATTCCAAGATTCTGGCCTTCCTCTTTTCTGTCTCTCAGTCCAAAAAGGTCTTTTTTTCCTAAAATTATACACGCCACCCCCGAAGAAACAGCAGATTCCGTCCGTCCACGTTTTTTTCTCACCTCCACTCCATCGCGTCTATTCGCAACTATATCTCTACTACCATTTACATTTCCTGATTTCGATCCTTTACGACAACCCCCATCATTCTCCGATTGCACCAATGACGACTGCGCATCATCTGACCTGACTGATGTCACTGCACCATGATCACTACTAGTGTCACTTTCCGACTCGGCAACACTGTCTTCTCTTTGATGGTAAATTCTCACCTGGTCCACATTAACCGTTATTCTTTTACCAAATTTTAATATTACTAAATTATTATTATTTTTTACACTCAGAAACTTTATATGGGCCTTCAAACTTTGGCATAAATTTACCTACTATTTTTTTACATTTTGAACTTAACGGGTGAGTTTGAACTAATACTAGATCACCAACTTTCACATTATTTTCACGCCTCTTTTTATTATAATATTTCGCCCACTTCTCTTGCTGGCGCTTTGTATGAACTCTAGCCTCCTCAAACAACCTTTCTATGTTCCCACAAACTAAATCTGATCCATCAGTTACCATAACTAAATTCTGAAAAGGGGTGATTAAATTTCGACCTAAAAATAATTCCGCCGGTGTTTTACCCGTTGTCTCATGTACTGCTGTCCTAATCGCATAACCGAACTCTTGCAGAAATTGATCCCAGTTAGTGTGATTATCCGCGACAAAACTCGAAATCATTTTTAAAAGAGTGCGATTAACTCTTTCTGTTTGATTAGCTTGTGGACGATATACCACAGTTTTAACGTGTTTTATGTGCAATCTGCGACATACTTGCTCAAAAACTTCGGATATCATTTGGGGGCCATTATCGGTAATTAACTTTACAGGAGCTCCATAACGCGCAATATAATTCTCAAAAAATGTATGCGATTGCTTTAGCCGAAGCTTTCCTTAAGGGAACTATTTCAACCCATTTAGAAAAATTATCTGTAATTACTAAAATAAATCTATAGCGTTCTGGACTAGTTGCAGGGTATGGGCCTAACAAATCTAAAGACACGATTTCATTCGGAAAATTCGTTATTATCGGAATTAATTGACCAGCTGGTAATCCGTTTTTATAATTAATTTTTTGGCATTGGTCGCAGGTTGCTACATATTTATAAATGTATTTCCTCATGTACGGGAAATAACACGCGTCCTTTAATTTTAAGTAGGTTTTCTTTTTGCCTAAAGACCTGCCATAGGCGAGTCATGAAATTCTCGCATAACATCTTTACGTAATGTTTTAGGTATAAATACCCTTAATTCACCTAGTGTGGTTGTATATTTTGCATAATATAGCAAACCGTCAACGATTTTAAAGTCATTGACCAATTTCTGCAGATCGATTCATTAACAGAACTATCGTCCGGATTTTCGAGATACTTCATTATGTGACCTAGCTCCGGGTCATTTCTCTGTTCCTCTCTCAACTGTTCTCTAGAAGATAATACTAACGATCTAATCACCGCACAAGACACATTTGGTTCTTCATTACTTTCTAACGGGTTTCTAGACAACATATCAGCCACTAAATTTTGCGCACCTGGGCGATGTTCCCATTCTACATTAAAATTTGCCAACTTAAGCGTCCACCTTATCATTCTAGACGACAAATTCTTTCCCTTCGTTAATTTGGTAAGTGCAGCATGGTCTGTTATCACTTTAACCGGCAAGGATCCGAAATACGTGCGATATTTATTTAATGCCCATATGACAGCTAAACATTCACGTTCCGTCACACTATAATTCCTTTCTGCTCGGTTTAAAGTTCTCGATGCAAACGCTATAGGCCTATTATTCTGTGTCAATACTGCTCCTACCCCCACGGAGCTCGCATCCGTATAGAGTTCAAAAGGCTTGGAAAAATCTGGTAACTGTAACACTGGAGCTTCTGTCAGTGCTTTCTTAATACGATCAAAGGCTTCCTGCGCTGATTCCGACCAACGGAACTTAGAGTTTTTTCGTTTTAAATTATATAAGGGTTCACACATGTCTGCGTAGTTTTTAATATACTTTTGATACCAACCCGTCATTCCTAAAAATTTTGCTATTTGTTTTGCAGTTTTCGGAGGCTTCATTTCAATAATTGCTTTTACCTTTTCCTCATCTGTTTTAACTCCTTCTTTATTAATAAATAAACCCAAATAACGTAATTGTTCCCTCGCGAAATGACATTTCTCGCGATTCAACGTCAAACCAGCCTCCTGCAATAATCTGAATACTTCCCGTAAGTGTTCTACATGGCTTTCAAAAGATGGAGACGAGATGATAACGTCATCCATATAACAGTGGGCGAAACGCCCGAGGACTGGCCTGAGGATCATCTCTATGGCCCTTTGAAAATTTGGAGCTGCCCCCGAAAGGCCAAATGGCATGCGAGTAAATGCAAAAGTACCATTTTTTGTAACAAACGCCGTCTTATGCACATCTTTGGGGTCTACTGCCATCTGAAAGTATCCGCTGCGTAAATCAAGTGATGTCATAATTTCGGTGTGCGGAATATTAGTGATCAAATCATCAATTATTGGTAGCGGATATCGCGGATATCTCGTGACCGCATTTAACTTCCTATAATATATTGCAAACCTATAAGCTTCTGGGTCATCTAACGGTAACCCGTTTTTCTTCCGACATAAAACAACTGGAGATGCTTAAGGCGATGTTGTTGGAATTATTGTTCCATCGTCTAACATTTTCTGAACATGGTAGTCGATTATACCCTGTTTGACCCTGTCATAGCGATAAGGTCTCGAAAAAACAGGAGGACTATCACCCGTGTCAATTTCATGACAAAATACAAGTGTCAGACTAGGCTTAAGCGAAAACAACCCATGAAATTCTTTAAACAAAATCTGCAATTCCTGCTTTTGTTTTGAATTTAACTTAGTGTTAGATAAATCTATTTGAACCGGTTCGTCCAAAATTGCCACTTTTTCCGATTGCGAATCCGGAATGATTAACGATTTATACAGGAAATCAAAACTAATCTTCGCATGTGACATGAAATCAATACCTAGGATGCATGGATATTGCATCTCAGCAATCACATGAAATTTCGATAACTTCGAAAATTCTCTTATTTTAATTCTCAACTCAACTGTTCCTAAATTTCTGCACTGTGACCCTTGAGCTGTAACTACTTCAGCTAACGATTTTTTAATAGGTCAGAAAGAAAAATATGACCGGTACGTTTTTTCTGAAATAAACGACTTTTCCGCACCTGTATCCCAGAGCGCTTTTAGAAATGTATCATGCAAAAGAATCGGCACATACGGAAGTTCAACTGGTGATAATCGCAATGAATTAAGTCTAATTCTATTAGGAGGATTTGACTCAATACGATCTCTTTGAGAGTTTAAATTGGCATTTCTTTGCCTTTCGCTGTTGCAATCAACACGCCTCCAATTCTGCTTTGCTGAATCATCATTAGGACCCTTCCTAACCACCATCCTACGGTTCTGATACCGGTCTGTTCTCTGATTTGGCTGATTGTATCGATTTCCACCCTCGAATCCTTGATTTTGATAATTACGACGAGAAAAATTATTCGCACCCCTGCCTAGTCCTCTTTGTTCATTTTGACTATTTCCGACCCCAGTATCTCTCCAATTTCTATTATTCCTTCTTTCCTCAGGATTCCTACTCACATCCCAACTTCGTCTAGCAAAATTATTACTCGAACCCTGGTTTTCCCTGCAGCTATGACGTTCCTCATACCGATCTACCAACTCTATCAATTGAGTTTTCGTTGTGGGGTTTCGAACTTCTAAATAATCCATTATTTGGGGTTCTAGTCGCATTACTATGTGATCAATCAATTTTAACTCATCATAATTCAAATTTAGAGTTTTATGGATTTTTAACAGCTGAAAAATAAAGTCTGACGGGGCTTGACCTCTCCGTTGTTTTGATGAAAAAAACTGAGCTTCTAGCTCTGATTTATTCCGTATTACCGGAAAACTATCTGATAATTTCTTTTTAAGTGTTGCAAATGCAGTCGCTTCTTCATTTACACACTCGAAGCCTATGACCTCAAACCAGTCTAACGCTCTCCCAATTAAATGACCTTTTAAATATGCACATGACAGATTCGCCGGTATTTCATAGTAGGCTATATTGTCGTCGATGTTAGAAATAAACTCAGACACATTTTCTTTACCCGAAAAAAATAACTCCGGCAAAACTCTAAATCCTGCACCTGCTCTTAATTCCGGTATTTCGTTTGGGCGCCAGTGTCGTAGTCTCTCACTACCCCTAGGGATATTAATTCCCCTTTGCACATTATCTACATTTGGATATGTCGGATTCATAATTAATGACTACGCAAATAATAAATCAGTTATTTATTTTTATTTCCTTATGATAGAAATACACAAATATTAATCAAACTTTAAGAACAACAAATTATAGTGGAGTGAGATCATAATTCAATTATGAACGACGGAATACTAACTGATACCACGGGGGAATAACGCATACAATCAAACTACGCATTTAAATCTAATCTACAAAAATCACAGACCTGATATCTCCTTAAGAAGGAAACTTGAATACTTGTAGAATTTATGAAGTGGCTTCAATCCAGGATATCTTCACTTACGTCCGAACCGAATTAATGAATCTTTTTCAATAATCTTCCTTCCGCTAACAAACTTCACTTAGTTAAACTAAACTCCTAGAATCACCTTCTTAATCAATCACGTAGTTTACTCCTCTATCAAAACACGTAGTCATCCTCATCTCTTCATTTCATTTCTCCCTTTTATATCTCTTTCGAACTCGCTAAACCCGAAACTATCTTATTTGCATAAGTCACACTTTCAGCTCTCAGCGGGGATTGGATAAAATAAATACAATTTAAAAGTTTATGAGAGAAGGTCAGTGAAACGCGTAAGCACCCGTCACAAATTCTTGAAACGGACACTGAATTTGACAATGAATACTGATTCTAGAGAAGGAAAAACAATATACGGAACCACGATTGATGCAATTTTCTCGCATTTTCTTGATTGGCTACACTCGAGGATTTTGACATCCTACTTTAGTTACCACACACCTATGGTGTCTTCCTTGGAAAATGAGGATGCAGAAAATTGAATAAAAATATTTTCATACAAAAATGTTTAAATTTATTTGATTAAAGTAAGTTCTTTTAGCAGTTTAATATAATTAGATCTATTCCTGCATTTACGGCCACCGCCACCAAATAAGCTTCACTTCAATCGCGTGACTTTCCACGTTCTTTTTTTAAAAAATAATTGGATATACTCGGAGCAGGACTAAAATACAAATGAAAAAACTCCCAAAACAGAATCAAAACTGGGTTACTCTTTATTGACGACAAGAAAAGTACAATAGAAATACTATTTTTAAAAGCAATCTTTAATCTCTTTACAGATGGGAAATAGATTTCTCTTCATTGCTGTGCTTGAAAAGTTGTGCTTTGTGATTTCGAAGATTTTCTAAGCTACTTCGACCATGGCTCAGGAAACTTTCTCACGAAATGTCTGATAAATCCGGCGAAATGATTCACATTTGTAAGCGTTATTGGCTGCTTAGGACGAATCTTCGGTATACTGGTATGCGAGACTAAGCCAATAGCGTAGAAACTCTTCCCAGATCGGGCGAAAGCCGACCCTCCAATATCAACCTATGACAGAAAACTTTTATTAAAATAAAGAATTTTTCGCAGAATATCAATTGGAAAGTACAGTGTGACCTTTTTAGCATCTATTCATCTTATGTCAGAACAAGTAATATAAAAAAATCTTTCGAATTCAATTCCTTCTTAGGTTATTAATGAAAATTTTTGTTTTTGTTACTTTTTAATAAATGATTGTAATTAATACAAATATGTTCTTGAAGAAGAATATGCAAATTACAGGAAACCACCAAATGGCTCGGATAGTACGCCGCAATGACGAGAGTGTAAGAGAGGGGTATATAAGGAATGGTGGTAAAGTAGTAAAATTGTTCACAAGCGCTTTAAAAGCCTTTTAGTGCAATAACTGCATAGTTATCGCACAAAGGATACATTTGGATGATTTATTACGTAGTAGAATAATCGGACGACTTGAATGTGGACGTACCCAGCTAGAAGAATGCGAGGAACTTGGAATCGCCCCGAGTGTCATCTCCAGGTTTGGTAACGATTCCAAGATGATGGTAATGTGAGTAGATGTTACAGCGCAGGTCGCCCCCGAGTTACAACGCCGAATGAGGACCGGTATTTGGCAGTTACTGCCAAAAGAAACAGACGGAGCACAGCATCAGACTTGTCTCGTCAGCTCTCTTCAGCTACCGGTACGACAGTTTCAAGGCAGACCGTGTACAGACGCTTAGGGACATTGGTTTAATGCTCGTAGATCTGTTAGATGTGTTCCCCTTACCGCAACTCACTGTCGCCTGCATTAATCTGGAGTAGAGAGCATGCATTGTGGACACCGCAACAGTGGTCTTGTGTGATGTTTTCCGACGAGTTCAGGTTTAGTTTTCAGTCTGATTCTCGCCGGATTTCATATGGATAGCGCCAGGTACCCGTTTCCACCAAGAGAACACCATTGAACGACACCGTTACGGTGGTGCAGGATGGCTGGTTTGGGAAGGAATTATTCTTGGTTCCAGAACTGACCTGCATGATCAGAGTGTAACGATGACAGGCCACATCTATCGGGATGTCATTCTGGAACCATATGTACGTTTGTTTCGGGGCGCCATGGCTGCTGAATTTCTGTTTAGGGATGACAACGCCATCCTCTACCGTGCAAACATTGTAGACCAATGCTTCAATCGGAGGATATCACCCGTATGGATTGGCGAGCATACTCAGGACTTGATCAATAGAGCATGTGTGCGATATGCTTGGCCGACGAATTGCAGCCCATCAACCCCCTCCCACCTGTCTACGTGAACTTCGGAGGGCATTGCTTGATGAGTGGTGTAATATTCCCCAAGTTCAGATTGATAATTTGTTACTCAGCATACGTAGGCGTTGTAAGGCCTGTATTGCATCGTCCGGGAGACATACTCCGTATTAATCATCATACGAACCATGTTATACTGTTTTTTGTAAATAGGTTCTTTTTTGAAATTTGCTCCAGGGAGTAAAAATCGGTAATTTTATTAATTATGTCAAACATATAGCATCTTTTTTTGCTCTTTACCTTTTGTTTAATAAATAGACTTTACAAATAAGTCAAATTTGTTTTGCTTCTGTCTCTTTCTTTGCCTGAACTTCATTAGCCTTAATTTATGGACATGAGTGTATTTTTGTTTGTTACTATTTATTCATTCATTAAATTTAATTATTCTAATAAAATAGGATAGTAAAAGGAATAACATTCTCAGAAATTGGGACATTCCAGAAGGGATTCGAGCCCACGTCCTTTGGATTAGAAGTCCAGTGCGCTACAAGGGCACAAAGAGCAATTTTCCTTTTTGTGTATGGTGTTTTTGTTAGTTACTGTTTTTTCAATAATTAAATCAAATTAATGTATTAATATTTGAAAAAGCTGTATTAACATCGTGTCTCCACTACAAGATTTAAAAGATGTATTTGAACTTGAGTGGATGAATAAAAAGTACTATATTAACGATTGAAAAATTGGACAATATATATATGTTCAACCCCACTTTTATAAAAAGAGTTATATATAAGCTGTCCTAAGTCAGCAATGTTGATAATTCTGTGGCATGCATTCTTTTATATTTTTTATATTTAACTCATTTTATTTTAATTTTTCATATTTCCTTTTAAATTCTGTTGTCTGGTTATCTTGCAATTTCAATTCTTTTCAGATTCAATCATGTTTATTCATCTCTCTTCTGTAGAGAAATTTTTATAGTAATAGGAATTGAAAAAGGGCATAAAAATTAAAATGCTTATATAACAAACTAATTACAGAATGATATTTTTTAAAAAATAAAAATATTTCTGTTACATTTTGATGCATAAAAAATATTAACTAATTATTAACTTTATAAATGTTCAACTATTCTATTGGTTGTTATTGTCGTGTCCTTCCCGAAGGTATAAAAGTTGTCAAAGCCTGTGAGACAGGTTTGAAATTCTACACAGCTATTCTAGTAAAATGATAATATTTTACATCTTATTTTTCCTCCTTTTTTCAATTAATTCATTTGCAATACGAAAAGTATTTAAAATCACTCGAAACAAACACGTCTTCAGTTAATTTACAAAATAACGGACTTATTTTATTTTTAAATTATTTCCTTTGCCTTTTTCATGGTCTATCATTAGTTAATTTGTTGAATACTGAGTTATTTCATAACATAACCATCAGTAAAGTGTAAAATTATTAATCTATTATACACCTTATCTGACTTGGTTATATATTTCATGGAATATTTAGGTCAGTGATTCACATCCACTGTGCGTGGCACTTTTGTATTGCCACCAAATTTCTTAAAAATTGTTAAATATAATCTGAAAAAAATTATAAAATAAGAAACAGAATTATTCAGCGGTTTTATAAAAATAATCTAATGTTATTTCGTGGTATATTTAACTTATTTTCACGAATAGAAGGATATAAAAAAATTTGATTTGATTCGCAATCCTTTTGCGAAAACGTATACATTTGTATTGAACAACTTATTTTGCCCTGTAAAAATTGAGATTACATATATAGCTAGCAATATTTACAAGATAACAACGGCATAGTAAAAAAAGATTGTGTTAGCTCTTCAAAAAGAGTTACCAAAAACAGAGTCGATAAATGAGTACCAAGTTTGCTTGGGAACTGAGCACTGGATTTCCGCGTCAGACTGACAACTTGACCGAAATATCTGCACATCACCCCAGCGCCTAAGGTCACGTAAGCTAAGAAGGCTGAGTAGGTTTTGTCCCTCATGGGATGTTGAGTGAATGAGTTCAGTTCAGTTCAGTTCAGTTCATTAGCATTTTACTATGGCTTTGAAAAGATTCTAACCACTCTCCCTGTTTAGCAACACTTTTATCGTCACTAGGACAGTTACAGGAATTTTTTGTTTCTTTTTTTAATTTGGTTTTTACAAGGCCTGTCAAAAAAGTATCGACCTTGAATTTTCTCCGCGCAAAATAGAAATTATAAAAACGACGTAGACGTTTTAGAAGACTAATTCCCTCAAGCAATAATTTTACAAACTCTCCACCAAATAATCCAAGCTATAACTGTTATAACGAAATAAATTGCTGCATTTTCATTTAATAACCCCCCCCCACCTCAAAACCTAATAAAAAGAAAAATAATAAAAAATAATTATACGCCCTAATAGAGGCAATTCTTGATAAAGATGATAAATAATCACCAATTTCTAATCCCCTAAAACAGTTAAATGTGTCATTCCCCTTGTGGTGAATGACCCATTCTGAAATCTATCTTTGAATCGTTTTTTAAATTTAATTTAGCTTTAATCTTTAATTTCTCATTCTGCGACCGCACAGGCAAACATTTTCTTTTTCATTAACTTCTATTCTAAAATTTCAGGGCATCCAATAGAGTGTTAGTTCACCGATCCCACTCGACCAATAGCAGATGAACTTCTCGTCTGCTAGCAAGGACAATTTTCTGTAACTTCGGATGTCTCCGAGGCACTCACTTTAGCCACGCCCCCTTGCTCCTTCCAATCCGCCAACCAGGAAGCTTCCTGTCAATCCAGGCCTCTCCACTTTAAGGTAACATTTACCTTTCGATATGGGATGGCGTTCCATTTCACAGTAATTTTAAGCATTCATTAAACCTGAGTTCCATATAGATAAAGACTCTAATCACCCATCTATGTCCAACTGCTGCTTACTTAACAAAAAAAGAATCGGAAATAGGAATAAAGTGAATCCCGTTTGATAAAATACCTGTGCAAGCACCTGATGCCTACCCAACCGACAAGTGTGCTTTTGGTTTATTAAAGCAAACCGCAGGAAAACAGCATCCAAGATCACTGAACGATCTTAGAAAAACGGTTCAAGAATAATAGAATGAAATTGGCATGACAGTACTAAGAAAATGATTAGTTTCATGGAAAATTTGATCTAGAGCTATCATATAGAAGCAAATCACCACAAAAAAATGCGAAATTATAGATAAAAATTAAGAATCAAAATTGTTTCCCTAAAGAGCAAACGACCTTCTGTATTTAGTATAAAGATCAAAAATCTTTTAAACAGTTAATTTAAGGTAGAGATAATACTAGGAAATCTATAAAAATTAATATAAAATTTTAAAAAAACGAGCCTTACAGTAGTCGCATATGATGTGTAACATCTGACATGTTATCGTTGTAAATATGCATAGTAATTTAAATCCTGAAAAAAATGAATCGGGTATGATTGGAAATAATTTTCTATCGAATAATTATCTTTAATGAAAATTTATTTAATTAACAGACGGAGTAATGCAATTTTTTTATCAAAAATAATTATCACAAAATGATGAAAATTTAATTAGTTTGGTATACGTTTGAATATTAGAAATATTAGAGAAAATAAAAATTACACGTGTAATTAATTAGTTTTTTAATCGAGAAAACTTTTTTAATCACAGTTAAAAATATTATATTGACAGCCACAACCTCAAAGTGTGAAAAAGATACGAACTAAAATATTTATTCGAATAATTCCATATTACTCGTATTTTTTTAAAAAATGGTGAACTTTGTCAGACGTTTGAAAGTAAATATAATTATAAATATAGATTACACATATAAATATAACCTCAGATTTCATACACAACGAGCACTGAGACTTTGACGATTGAGCGTAAGAATCGCAAGTTTATCCTGGATGAAGTCTAATAAGACTTGATGGTATATGCAATGTGGATTTAGAGTCAAGAAAATGCGTAACCGAGTCTTTGAATTCGAATATTTTAAAATGCGAAATTTAACAATATAAAAAAGGCTGGCTACTAGAGTTGGACCCCGATGCGTGGGTAGCGAAGAGACACCACCAAGCGCGCTGATTTGACAAATCAAATAGCACGCGTTTCCCGACTTCCTGTTACACATTTCCGTCCCTTTTCACGAAATCACTCCTACAAATATCCAGCAACCGAGAGGAAAGATGTTACACATCAAAAAATGTTCTGACTTTCTGTTTTTTTTTAAATATTTTAAATACTTAAACTATACATACATGGCAAGCCTGTTGAAACTTTGAAAAAGCGCAGAGATATTGACCATGGAATGCTTTTGGTACAGCTGAATTATTGCATTTACTTGTATCGAGTTTCTCAATGTCTCCTTCTCTAAGAATTTGATACTCGTCTTTATAAAACCCTGGAAAATAAAAATGTAATTTTAGATGTAAATAAGCTAAAGGATGGTGAAGAAGTCATTTAAAAAAAAATTTGGCTTGAAGCTTCTTCGATTTATGACAGCAATATATAAAAATAAATTTACTTTTGATTTCTGTATGAAACTTTTTAATTCAAGAAGGTGTTTTTTTTTAGTTGTAAGAGAAAAAATGTAATTTCCTTACATTTTGTGTTATAAGTTTATTCAGGAAGTTGATTTTGTCAAAGTTCAACGAAAAGCATATCTAATGGAAAAAAGCACCAGTTAAATAGAAATTTTTAACAAATTTATTTTATTTGCATCATTCCCTGGTCGGAAAGAGGGAAGCGCGCTTCGAAGTTCGCTCCTAGAATTGCTGGCGAAAGACTGGGATTTCCTTTTATAAAGCGAGAATTTAGATGTTAATTCGTCGTAATTAAAATTTCTTCCTCCCTCAGTCCCAACGGATTACAAGTCTCTGACTGTTAACAAATTCTTTCCACGTGTTTCCAAAGGTGAGAAAGAACTTCCTAGGAATTTCTGAAACAAAGGGGTCCGTATATGAGTGAAATGCGATCTCAAAACTTTTCATGATTTAATTAAATAATATTTCACTATTCGTTGTGCGTAACACATCGAATCAATACAGGATTTCTAAGTACAAGCTATGAAATAGTACAAAAAATCAACTGTCTTGATGTCCTCTGTCTCCTTAGATAGTCAGTGTCCTGAATTGGATCTTGGTAAATAATGTTTTTCACGTATCCCCATGAAATGGAGCTAAAAAATGTTATGTCTGGAGATGGTTGACAAGGTAAGGTTTTGGAAATACGGCCACGTGTAGTCATATCCCATGAATAAATTGTGGGTCTTTAATGTGAACTCAGATTTGTTGATAGTTACTGTATATTAGTTTTATAAGTTAGTCTGTACCTGGGGCATAGTTATTTCCTTATCAACCGTATCGATAGTGCCAAGCGGCAGGAGCTCCAATATGTAGAATATTTTGGCTCTTCTAAATACGTTTCGTAAATGCGACGATTTTTATTTATTTTCCGAATAAATTGAATACGGGGCCAGTTAGTAACAGCTACGCCAGTGGACTGTAGTTTTATAAGTTAGACTGTACATAAGTTTCATATAAGTTAGACTGTACATAAGTTTCAGTTTTAAATTCGATTAACCAAGCTGCCACTTTAGTTACCCTTACGATGATCATTTTTTTGAATGAGAATGTTGCAAAACATCAACGTAACCATATCTAATTTAAACTTAATTTAAGAAACACTTTGATTTTTTCCCCTTTTGATCAGTGAGTTCATTTTGAGAGTGATCACTCAATGTAGAGGGAGAAAAGATGTATATGTCGTTACGAAAAAAAGCACTTTAACTTTTATTGTAGTTCTGTATCATTAATTTACCTCTAAAACAGCGCTTCTCAAACTGGGGGCGTGATAGCTCTACGAGGGGGTGCGAGCACATTCAAAAGTCGGAAACAAAAGATTCTTTAAAAAAATTATTGATTTACTGAAAGTAAACTAACAGAAAACATTCTGACATAATAAAAAATAAAATACACATTTACTCTGATATAAGAAACTTATAAATACATTAGTACTGCACGCAATGTATTTCATAATTAATTTAACAATACTATAGAACATGTTTAATAATGGGGGCTGCGGGTAGACTAGTGGTTAGATCATCGGACGCCAGACCAGAAGGCCTGGGTTCGATACCCGATGCCACCAAATTCTCGACGAGTACAAACGGAAAACGTGCTCGTTAAATCTGTGGATCCGAATGGTGTCGCCATCTATCGTGAGCAAAATCGTGCTCTCACCTTCATGGGCTCAAAGCTTAGGCTAATGACAGACGTATCTCTAGCCCGGTGCCATGATGAATTTCGTGGGTCTCGATCTGACGACGTCAGACAGGTGGCATAAGCAACAACAACATGTTTAATAATTACCAGTGACCCCAAGAGCTTGTCCTATTTAAAATATATAAAAAATAACACTTATCTTGATAATTTGTACGGTTTATAATTAATCCCTTAGGGCAGATAAAAAGTTATGCAATTTACACCCCAATGCCACCATTTTCCATGCAGGCACGCGTATGTAATGTAGTGGGGGGGGGAGAGGAATAAATAAGCAAAACAATGTCAAGGTCCTTTTATTGCATTCCAAAGCCTTCGTAATAATTTTATGGATAACCGTGCGCAGATAAGATCGTACTTCGGAAAGACGGATATATACGTCCAAAGCAGTGAACGCTTTGAGTGAACGAGACGTTTATACACGCCTGGAGCACTTAAGAGTTTAAAGTCGTATTGTAACTTAAACGTCAAAGTATAGAAGTATTGAATGCAATACATTGTTATTATTAGGAGGGGGAGGGGTGAGATGAAAATTATGATTTAATATTGGGTCGCAAATATTGACAATTTGAGAAGCACTGCTCTAAACATAACCAAAAACAAAAATTTTACTTCTTTTATTTTCTAAATTAGAGTGTATCTATAAAAATAAAAGGAGTTTTTTGTAGCTCGCTTGAACTTAAGAATATTTCCTATGTTGACTGTGTTAGCTTTGAATTAACATGTTCATGTTTCATAGGAAATTTGACTTTGAATATCTTGTATTTAATGAATATAAGTACTTCAATATATATATACAGGGTATCCAGCCTTAATGTGACCCAATAGCTAATTCCCGAACCGTTCGGTTTAGATATGCACTTCCAATTTGAAAAATGTTTTTAAAAAGGTAAAGCATGTTTTTACGTGCTTTTCGAGCCAAAAAACCTATTTAGAAAAAAATTACAAAAATTAACTTTTTATACGGACCTCAGGTCCTATCACTTATATTTAAGAAAAAAGATGCAGTACACAAAAAGTTTCATTTTATTACGATAAAAACTGACTGAGTTATGCCTACATAAATTTGAACCATCTCAGTTGCTCAGAAAAGGGGGTCGTATATAAATTGAGTTTAGAGAACAGTAATTCGCTTTCTACAGAAAGAGCAAAAGAAAAACATCATAGTAATATTAAAACATCGTAGATTGAATATTTGTATTGCTGTATGGCAAACAATGAAAATTAAATTAAAGAAGTACAACTTGTACCGTAAAGATTAAAACAGCTTGTTTTAACAAATAATAGCAAAATAATACAGGATTTGCCGTTCAAATTATAGCATAATGTGGAATGATGCGCCAATCATGAATCAGGGGCTTTATTATATCAGAATGATCAAATTAACTTAAATAATGGCGAAGGCACGAGGTGTGGCACAAGACAAGGGAAAACGTCTATGACAACTCCCAGTTTTATACAAGCGTTGAACAGCACGGGCAATTGTACAATAGGATGGATGTCTTCGAGTGGGAAATTTAATGGCATAATGTCTTGCCGCCTCTGTTATTTCGATTACACTGCCTATAAAACAGTACCATTTCGCAGTATTCATTTGTATACATCTCGTTCTCCCGTACTAGAATTCGTAATAATAGAATACGACTGTATGCAATTGCAAGCGACTACACAACAGATTTTTAACGTTCGTCATGATCAGCAAAAACGCAGCAAATCAGACTGAAACCGCAGCATAAAAGTCTGTTTTTTTGGAACTGCTTTTAAAATGTTTTCTTCGTCCAAAATCTTTTATTTTTTTTTATGTTTTACAAGTACACAGAATAAATTTTATTTCTTAAGTACTCAATTATTGTAATATTAACGCATGCTTTTAAATTTAAAAACGATTTACAGAAAAGCGACGTGCAATAGCGAAAGTTTCTAGGCAGAGTTACAACTAATTTCACTTTGGAGACGGCCCCTTATTAGCTTCTTGAACAAGCCAAGAAAATGGATAAAACATAGGATTTTCAAAGTTCCATAACTCGGCCAGTTTTTATCGTATTAAAATGAAACTTTTTGTGTTTACTTTGTTTTTGTGTACTGCATCTTTTCCTATATATAAGTGATAGGACCTGGAGACCGTATAAAAATTCATTTTTGTAATTTTTTCTAAATGGGTTTATTTGTTCGAAAGCACGTAAAAACATTCTTTATCTGTTTTAAAACATTTTTCAAATTGGAAGTGCATATCTAAAACGAAGGGTTCGGAAATTAGCTATTGGGTCACATTAAGGCTGGACACCCTGTATATATATATATATATATATATTACTTTTTCATACTAAGAACTGATCCAGATACTTACTACTATAGCCTGCAAAGGCATTCGATCCCCATCCAGCAATCGAGAGTTTGTTATCGAATTTTAATTCTTTCATATTGAATGGTAAGCATATAGGAGAAGTCATTGGAGAGCATTTCAGTGGCTCTTCCAATTCAATCAAAGCAAGATTGTTCATCTTTTTCCAATAGTTATATCTGTCGTGTGGTTTAAAACGTTTTATTTTAACGGGTTTTTCCAAAAATTTATCTCCCACAAATATCATGCTTAGTTCCTGGGGGGTGTAGAAGCAGTTTTGCGGAATGAAGGTCCGTTGGCATTTCTTGTCATTTGCACTTTCTGGTCTGAAATGATAGAATGAAAAGAAATGGGCTTTATAAATGAAACGTAATAAAAAAAAGATACTAAATTATATTCAGAGACACGCGCTATGAAAAGTCTTTGTCTCTGAGATAAAGGAAACTGGAATTTTTTTTAAAAACCTTTTTAGTTGCTGGGACATTTTAACGTTTCAATATTGTCTTTTCTTTCTCATGTTTTACCAAATTATTCATAATTTATTCTGGGTCACATAAAAAGAATTTACTGATGAATGTTTTAACCGTCGAGGTTCGAAGTCCGTGGTACGGAAGTTTAACGAGCGGAGTGCCAGCTCAGGTGTCGTCCTCATCCCCTGATCGGGATTCAAAGTGATGCGTATATTGCATCCAATTCTTGACCTCTATAAGGCATTCAGACTCTAAAACAAAGTATATATTCCAAGACAAAAGTAAGATTGAAATTTCGCTTATTCGTATTCCGAAGAAATCATCTCTATTATATTTTTCTGGATATTTGTTTATTCTAGACGTTATAACAAAATGAAACAGAATAAGAAACCTAAAGATTCAAACATTCGAAGTCAAGTACAAAACGAATTTCTAAATTTCAATAAACATTTCTGATTGGGTCTAAAAGGGGTTAAAAATGTTTCGAGAGTACAAAATATGAACAATTTTCGACTAGAAATAATTATTTGAGGTTAAAATGAAATAATTTGATTCTTTTACACAGGTTTTATAAAGGAATAAAGTTTCAAAAAAGTATAAAATGTCTAAAATATAATCATAATTTTAAAAATAATAAGCACATAAAAATAGGAAAATTTTTTGTAAGAAACAAATAGTAAGTTTTACGACGCGCATGATATTTTCTGCAATAATAATTATAATTACTAGCAATAAGTTGATTTATAAAGTCAAATATATCCTTATTACATGGTAGCGATTTTATATAAATAGAATAAAAAATAATATTTTTAAAAATAAAAAAAGTAAATTTTTTAAATTTTTTTTAAAAAAATTTAATTTTTTTGAAATTTTTCAAAAAAATTACAAATATGTAATACTATAAATAGCTAGGATTTAAAGATTATGATAGAGTTTATAATTCTGTAAAGTTTTATGCATCAAAGTATGATAGTTTTTGAAACGCATTGCGCGTAAGTGAAAAAAACCCAAACTGAGAAAAAAGGCTTTAAAGTTTTAAATTGAATTTGAGAAAATAAATTTTAAAACTTGCATGCTAAAATGCTCCAGGATCATACGATATGCCTTCCTGTTGCTCAAACAGCTGAATTTCTTTAGTCTTTTAAATTTTTTTGGCTCTGCGAGCTTCAAAAGATGATGCTAAGCTCCTCTTTCTTGACGTAAAGATTCGACGATTGTCACATTCTGCCAGGGACACACAAACATTTTTGTTAATTTTTCAGCCAAATTTCTCTAAAATAGTAATAAGTATTTGATTTCCATCATTAAAAATGCTGGTTGCTAGATTTTCAGCAATCTCTGCAATCTGAAGGCTAGAACCAATCGTCTTAGGACAAAACTTCCAGATTAATGAATTTAAACTTTCATTAGGATTCTGTGTCTTACCTCCTAAACATTTCTTCAGGAGTGCCGGATGAGATAAGTCTGCAAATACAGGCTTAATTACATCTCGAACAGCTTTAGCAACTGAGGGATTGTGTTTATAATTTTGTAAATTATTATTAATTTGCAGCATTATAATTACACCATGTATTTGGATTTGTAGGACAAAACCAGTGCATCGGTTCATCTTCGGTGCTGCAAGAATGACCCCAAACAGCCCAAATGGCTTTCCGCATTTCCTTCACACTAGTAGAATTGCATCGAATAGCATGACCATAGTAATGAGCAAGCTTATCAATTAAACTATCAGTTAACCTACCTTTACAGCCTATAGTTTTACCATCAGATAATTTATTTTTACCATATACTAATTTAAGCTTCCTAAGTCTTGTACCCATTCTCTTTTGCACATGGCCTACACATTCCATTTTCTGAATAAGATGGTCATCGCCGTATGGCTTGTTTTCAGAAAGGGCATTGAATGTTTTTGTGTCGCCATCTCCTATGTAGTTCGAATATTTCAGGTTGTGAAGCTTTTTTGATCGATTAAAAATCCTCAACATCCCGTCAACCTCCATCTTACCAGCAGAGCCAGAATACTATTTTCTACATGAAATCTTATGCGCTCTTTGCCATTTATTGTACTTGATACCAAACTTTACCCCTTTATAACTGTCGCATCCTTTTCAAAATGAGGTCAACACTTCCCTATCCAAAACCATACCTGTTTCGGCCTCTATTACAGTACATACTCCAATCAACGATGAATGTCCTCTCGTCTTCCAGGTCTCATCACCACTTACCGTTAAAATGTTATCAGGTGACGAAGAATTTTCTTCGACAGCTGCCCTGTTCATGCTTTCTTCGGCGACTTCCTTCATAACAAGTGAAAGTTTATTATTATTAACATCATATGATTTTTGTTCAACAGGATTAGGAAGACTCATTACAGCACAAAAGGTTTTTAATGACTCTAAACCTTGACCTATACATCTCATTGCTAAAATAGATCTTCTGTTAATTTCTGGAGCATTATTTTTATTCCCAGTGTTTTCACAGCTTGAAAAAGTACAAATACTCCCACAGTTTTTACAAAGTATTTCAAAATTCGAACATAAACCACGAGTGGATTTTTCATTAATTGTTAATGGTTTATGACATTTTAAACAGCATGATACTGACAAAATAGAGCTAAAGGTTGAAATAAAATCAAAAATACGATATCCTCTGAAGTTTTCACTTACCTTAACAAGATTTGACTTTAATGAAGTCTGAATTCCTGAAAGTTTTTTACTTGAAGCATTTTTCATTTCGGCACACTTACTGTATTTTTCATTTCTGCACACTTCCTCGTATCTTCCATGTCTGCAACATCTGAGTCACTTACCTTTAAATATTTATTTCTTCTAAATCTTCTTTTCTTGGGGCGTTTGCCCGATGATCTTTTCAGAGTATTCATTAATCAAATGCTATTTGTATAAAACAACAAATATCTTCGATTTAGATAAGTGTTTTAAAAAAACGTGTGCTAAAGTAAACACAACAGAATCAAAACACAGCAGAATGAATGTGTTGAGTGGCAGGCTTCCTTCTGATCAACTCAAGCGCTTAAATTATTTCATGAGACTTATTAAAAACAGAAAAATAAAGCGTATGCATAAATCAAGAATAAGTGGGCGTGGCATGTGTCCATTTAACAGCTGTTATGACTAAATTGCAGTTTGCAATTTTTTGAATAACTTTCGAAGTTTTTGGAGTATTGTCACGTGTTTAGTATCAAAATGTTGAGAAGAAAATGAAGAACAACATAGATATTTTTCAAAAATTCGAAAAAAAGGGTTAACATCCCTGAGATCCCTTAACACTTTACTACCAACGGTACTTGTAAGTACCCCTCACTTTTAAATTACACAGATTAATTATTTTTAAGAATACTCTGATGATACTTAGCACTAATATTCTTTTAAATCCCTTCTTCCAAGATATATGGCAGCATAGGTTCTAT